>JABUQX010055074.1:22500-27500 GCA_015478945.1 Trachelipus rathkii
CTGTTGGATACAATATATTGATTGGGTAATGAGCTATATTGCCATCACCCTTTTTTAGCATCACGGTGCGTACACAGTTGTCAGCACCATGTATTAGCTTTATAATTCTACCCAACTGCCAATATGGGCGAGTTTTGGTGGCGCTTTTTATTAATACCACATCACCCACCTTAATGCGGTTAACCCAATCGTTTTGATATAAATCATAACTATACTCACGTAAACTTAAAAGATATGTTTCATACCAAATGGTGCGAAAGTGTTCAAATTTTTGCTGCAGAAATAGCAAATGATCATTTAGCTGTTTATGTGAAGCAGGTTCTCCTTCCCACAAAGGGTCATCCGGATCCTCATCTGTTTTCACTGTTAGTGAAGCACTTCCATGTAGTTTCAAAAATGAGTTTGGAGTCAGAGGTACTAGATCCAGAGAGGACTCCACATAGGTCAGAGGCCTGTTGTTTATTGAATTTTGAATGCTGGAAAGTAAAGAAATCATATCAAAATATTTTAATTTAGAACGACCTACTGTTTTGTAGATGCAATTCTTCAGGATACGAAGCATTCTCTCCCATGCAGAACCCATCCACGGTGCGTACAGAGGCAGTCTTACATGTTTAATGTTGTTGATTCTCATATGCTCCTGAAATTCATCTGAAATTAAAGAATTTTCTATAGCATTACCACCGAGAGCAAAAGTTCGGGCATTGTCTGAATACAGAAAATCTACAATTCCATAAATGTTTGTGAAACGCATGAAAGATGATAAAAATGATTGAGTGGACATATCAGGTAATAGGTCTAAATGAACTGCACGTATATTCAAACAAGTATAAATTAATATATACATTTTCTTTTCTACAGAGCCATCTTTTATCCAAAAATGAGAGGTGAAATCAACTCCAGTATGCTTAAATGGTCTGAAAAAGTCCATTTGAGCTTGTGTGTAATTTGTAAATTTAGGATAATTGAAAGTGAAAGAATTATATTTTTTGCAAATAAGACACGACTCAATGATGTTTTTGACTGTTTGACGTGCTTTAGTGATCCAAAACCCTTTCAAACGTACCATATTTAATGTAGTTTGAAGTCCCAAATGTTTGCATGCAAGATGACAATCAGAAACAATGAGCTTTGTGAGATGGTGTTTTTTACTAAGCAAAATAGGATTAATAATATTATAATCGTAGTAATTAGTTTTAGCTATTCTACCTCTGGTTCTTAAAAAACCATTGTCATCTAAAAATAAATTTAATCTTTTAACCAATTCTGGGACTTTGTCAGAAGGTGATTTTAAGAATGCTATTTCTTTTTCAAAATCGATATTTTGCATTATTTTTAACCAATATTCTTTACTTCTAAGATGGAAATCTTTATTTTGTTTTCTAGTTTTGAAAATGAATTTGAACACGTATGCTGTTACTCTATGTAACCTTATGCAAACTTGAAAATTTATTAATATCCAAAATAGGTTCTACAGAATCGTTTTTTAATACGATATTGGTTACGATATGTGTATCGATTAGCATTTTACTTTCTTCTGATAAACATTTTAATTCATGCTTGGGCCATTGGTTTTTATCTAATGAAAGCCAAGATGGTCCCTTTTCCCATATTTGAAATTTATTGGAAAATTCCCTAAAGGAAATTCCCCTAGTTACTAAATCTGCCGGATTTTGTGAGGTCTCTACATAGAGGAAATTAATCGTTGAACTAAATTCCTTTAATATTTCCGATTTTTTATTTTTAATATCGCTCAACCTATTTCTTATAAAAATTTGTTTAGTTTTAATTTTAGGAGATAGAAGCCAAGCTAATATTATTTGAGCATCGACAAATATGTTTATTTCTTTAAAGTTATAATTGAAAGCAGAAAGTATTTGAGGAAGACTTTTAAATGCCAAATATACTGCCAATAGCTCAAGAGTAGGCAAAGTTCTATTTTTTAAAGGAGCAACCTTTGCTTTCGATAATAATATATATGATTTACATTCAGAGGCAATATACATTACAAAGCCATAAGCTGATGCTGAAGCATCACAAAATATATTTAAAGTAGCATTGTTATCATAATCGAAAACAAATCGATTAAATGAAAGATTTTTAAGCAAGATCAAATCGTTACTCAATTTTCGATATTGTGCAGAAATATCGGAACTTACCCTTTCATCCCATTGAGTCTGAACCTGCCAAGTTTGTCTCATCAGAAGCCTACCCTTTATAGTTACAGGCAAAAATAATGACAGGGGATCAAAAACCTTGGATATTTGGGACAATAACTCACGTTTAGTTTCGATACTACCTGCAATGTTGAAATCATCAAGAGCCATTGTATCCGCTTCCATATTATATAGATATCCCAAAATTCTTTCGTTTTCACAACCATGCATCTCAGCACGGTCGTCTTCTATCATGAGGTCTTTGAGCCTTTTATGATTCGTATTCCAGGACCGTAAATAGAATCCACCCTCTTCCATCCTTTCAACCGATTCTCTGTAAAGGGTTTCAAGAATAGTTTCATCAGAATGACTATAAATGAGATTGTCTACATAAAGAAAATTTTTTAAAACATGAGAACAAAGATCATTAGTATACTTATCTGTGTGATATTTGATGACATAATTCAAGATGAATGGAGAAGAAGCCATACCAAAAATAATCGTGGCATATCGATATGTGATTAATTCTTGATTTTTATCATACCATAGGAATGCCAATCGATTTTTGTCTTCTTCTAATTTTAATCTGATCTGAAGGAAGGCAGATTTTACATCTGAAACGATAATATATTTGTTACTTCTAAAATTACATAATATTTTAAATAAAGAACTCATAAGATCAATGCCCGGAAAAGCAGCTTCATTCAGAGATGGATTTGCGTCTGTTTTGAGGCTACAATTAAATACCGGTCTGATCTTAGTAGTCACCTGTTGCACTTCCTTTATTATTGGTCTGTGTGGTACCCAGATATAATTTTTTAGTTGGTCAGGAAGCACATTTATTTTTTCGATTATACCTTCATTTAATTGTTGTGTGAATACTTCAGAATATCGATCGATTAAATCACGATCTTTTAAATTTTTATACACTCGCTTTACTGCTGAAATGGCTACGTGGTAGTTAGAAGGTACTTTGTTAATTTTGTCCTTGTACCAAGGTAACTCTACATAATAATGACTATCATCACGCAGCTCTATTCCCTTTTCAAACTCGTGTATGAGTTTTTTATCGATATCGCTGATATCATTACTATCAACAATACCTATAGATTCTAAGCTATACAAATTTTCCAAACCTAAATCTAAGTCTGGATTATTTTTTACAAAATTCAGAGGATTGAAATAAGAAATAATAGGATTTATAATGTCATGTACTAACTTTGAACAATTTATTTTATTTTTTGATGTCACAGTTGGAGTTTCGATATTTTGTTTAGAAGAATCGATTATATCATAACCTAGTCATGACACAGGCGACTCTTCCTGAAATGCAGTTTCATGATCAGTTATATTTGACTGATCTTCATTTAAGAAATTTCTGATATCCCCTAAGGGAATCAAACCATCACTCACCTCGATAGCTGTACCTTTCATGCATTGGGTAAAAGTAAACTTGCTATAATGCTGTAAAATATCGACCCCTATTAAACCTTCGATATTTTCAAATTTGTTATTTCGTACGTTTGTGAGAAATTTATTAGATAATTTATACTTACTCATTTTCATGTCATGAACAGCCTGATCCAAACCTTCCACTGAAAAGTCAAGATCTACGTCATCAATGAAAAAAGGAAGCTTTAAAATTTTATCTTCTATATGGGTGTCTATGTAGACCCTTTTTAATATTTTATGATGTGACCCTAAAAATGTTTTTATTTCATTAGTGCTATCTTTTACACTGTTTTCATCAATTTGCAGTTTCCGCAAAACACTAGGCTTTAAAAAACTACATTGTGATCCTAAATCTGTGACACAATGTAAAATAGCATTTTTATTTTTATTTTTAAGTTTTAAAGACATTGTAGGTAGCAAATTTTGCTGCAAAGCAGCCTCCCCAATATTTATAGCAATATTACTTACAAGTTTTCCCTGTATCTTCTGATTTGATGTTTCTCCAGCTCCGGCTCCACCCTTTTTCTCACAATCTGCTAGAAGAGATTTACTACATAAAGCTGAAATATGAGAGTGAGAATTACAAATGAAACAAGGATAACGTAATTTATTTTGAAGACCATAACACGAGGAAGCAAGGTGTTTATCGCTACTACATCTGTAACATAAGCCCAGACTCTTACATTGAGCAACTCGCTCTTTATTGGTTGTATAATTATTACACTTAAACATAGAATGTTCTTCTTGACAAAATTTGCAAATCTTTTTAGTACTCAAATTAACCTGGTTTTCAGCTACAACCTCTTCCCTATTACTACTAAAATTAACATTAGTTTTATTTTGGGATTTAGCTTTTACGCTATTTGAATTTTTATTTTGGTTATTAAAATAAGTTTTATTAGCAAAAAAAGGTTTCTGAAATTTTGTTCTAGAAAATATTTTTAATATTTCAAATGAATAGTCAAAAATGTGATTAATAGATGGGTACATCGAACTACATTTATTAACGAGTTCTCGTTTTAATGAAACAGGAAGTTTGCTGAAAACTATATTACTTAATAATACGCAACCCGGAGTTTCGGGAATGAAAAAATCTAAGTTGAAATTTTGTAAATCGTATGTCATAGCTCTGACGTCATTTAACCATGTGCGTGCTTTCTCATACTGATATTCATCAATATTGGGAGCACGAGTGATTTTAGTTATAATTTCATCTACTATATAAGGTATATCTAAAAACTCCTTTTTTAGCAAGTTTAAAGCTATGGCATAATTTTCATTGGTATTACTTAAATGCTGAATGACTTGAAAAGCATAATCTTGCAAATAAGATTTAAGATATGACAATTTAGCCTTATCAGTCAGTGAAGACTTACATCCTATTAAATTATC
>JABUQX010055074.1:32500-75468 GCA_015478945.1 Trachelipus rathkii
TATTTACAAATACAAATTTGATTGCAGGGTATTGCATTTCACTTATACATAATAACCCCCGGTCTTGGTGAATTATTATTCACCATGCGCGGTACCCTGTTTGGCCCGTACGTTCGAGTGCGAGCGGCCTAGAATGGACCGTGAAGTAATCTCTTCTTGGACAGTACGAGAAGTATTCTGGTTTCTCTCTGGTGTTCTTGATCCGATAGAGGTCCCAACACATGCACGCTTTCTCTTGCAAGGGATCCGAGGATCGGTATCCTAGCATGTGTGAAAATACATTAGGGGGTAGTTACAAATACAAATTTGGATTGCAGGGTATTGCATTTCACTCATTCAGACGCCGGATGAATTTAATCCCCCGGGTCTAGCCTGTATCTATCTATTTCATTCCGTTGTGCGCATGTGTAGCCCTGTTTAGGCCGACTACGTGCGAGTGCAGCGGGAGGAACCGTAGTAATGGCTCTTCTTGGACAGTAGAAGGATATTCTCGGTTTCTCTTTTGTCTCGTCGTAGCGTAGTGGTTCAAACACATGCACTCTCGCGCTTCATCTGCAAGGGTCCAGGTGTATCCTAGCCTTGGTGAACTGATATTTGACACACTGTTATTGCGGTAGCCAGGTTATTTACAAATATAAAAATTATGACTGTGCTGCGGACGTAGGCAAATTATGATGTATTTCACTATATACATAATAAACCCCGGTCTTGGTATTAATTATTCACCATGCGCGGTACCCTGGTTTTGGCCCTACGTTCGAGTCGCGAGCGGAGAGAAACCGTAGGGTAATGCTCTTTCTTGACAGTTAGAAGTATCTGCGGTTTCTCTTTGGTCTCGTCGATAGCGTAGTGGTCAAACACATGCACGCTCATCTGCAAGGTTCCAGGATCGTATCCATGGTGAAAATATCAGAGGGTATTTACAAATACAAATTTTATTGCAGGGTATTGCATTTCTTTGTACATATTGACCCCCGGTTTTTGGTATTATTATTCACCATGCGCGGTACCCTGTTTGCCTACGTTCGAGTTCGAGCGGGAGGAACCGTAGTTAATGCTTTCTTGGACAGTAGAAGTATCCTCGGTTTCTCTTTTGTCTCGTCGTAGCGTATGGTCAAACACATGCACGCTCATCTGCAAGGGTCCAGGATCGTATCCTAGCATGGTGAAAATACATCAGGAGGTATTTACAAATACAAACTTTGATTGCAGGGTATTGCATTTCACTATTATATATATATAATAATAACTATATAAAATACATAAATACTAATATATATATTTATATAGTATATATAATATATATATATATATATATATATATATATTTATATATATATATATATATAATATATATATATATATATATATAATATATATATATATATATATATATATATATATTATTATATATATATATAATATATTATAATATATATATATATAGTCTTTTTAGGCAGCGGGTTTATCACGTGTCTGCATTTGCTTTCGCTGAAGATACTGAAATAGTTTATTTAATATTTTAATTTTACTAGGCAATAGTTATTATTATAAATAGTTAATTTAAGAATTTGATTAAATGATTATTATAAAATGAATTATGATTAATTATTATTGAAACACAATACAGAAATCGTTATTTATAGTTTTTTAACGTTATTATTAATATAGAAAATACTCAAATTTTTGGGAAAATTTGTTACATGACAGAAGAAATATATAAAATGCGAGAAAAAGTGATTGGTTATTTTGTAATACAAAAGGAATCTAGGACGGTTTTTATTGTTAGGATTTTATGTTCTCATGAGTTATTGCCGATAGTTAAATGCAGTATTCGGTGTACCGGTTATATATATATATATATATATATATATATTATATATATATATATATATATATATATATATATATATATATATATATATATATATATATATATATATATATATATATATATATATATATATTCCTTTGCGTTCTTACTTCTTACTTTCTTCTTATTTTTTATATATCGAAAAAACAATAGTTTAAAATTAGGTTAAAAAAGATTGTTAAGTAAAGAAAATATTTTCTTGTCTTTTATTTCTATAAAAAATTATTTCAAGTAAAGCAAAAAAAGAAATTATTTCATTTTATAATAATTAGTGGACATTCGAAAGGTCTTTAGAGTTTTAATGTTTTTATGTATTCCTAAAATAAAATTCTTATTAATTATAACACTCGCCGATTTTAATGAGAAAATCAAAATTGTTGAATCAAAATTTTATTATTTTGAAGCAATATTTTATTATTTTTAAACCATTCACAGGTCGTATGTACGGGTTGGGCTTCCCGTAGAAAAACTTACGAGCAACCGCATAAATAATAAGTTCCGCCGGTTTACTTTCAGGTACTTCACCTAAAATTAAAATGAAAACAATAAAAAACAGAAAAAAAAACAATATCTAATTCTGCTATCTTCTTTGCTCATTTCTACCAACCAAACTGTTGCGATCAGTTCTACCAACCCAACTGTCAAGTTCAGTTACCATATCCGGTGTTGTTGTTATTCAGTACCGTTTTAAATCAGCTTGTTAAGAATCTGACTCCTCTCTGATGGTGGCTGCATCCCGTCCTTTATTAAGTATTTATTACTATGAATTCAAAAGCCCCTTCGATGGTTCAACAGATTTTTTCGCTAGAGATTTTATCAAGAAATTTATATATCCGCAAATTCCTCCTCTTTCTGAAATTATAATAAGGAAATGCACCGAACTCACTAACATACAGTTAAAAGTTCTTATACACATACAAACTAACAACATACACTTATACCACATGCACACACACACGCACCTTTTATAATATATATATATATATATATATATATATATATATATTATATATATATATATATATCTATATATATATATATATATATATATTATAATAATCATTACTATATATATATATTATATTATAGTATATTATATATATATATATATATAATGTATATTATATATATATATATTATATATATATATATTATATTATATATTATAATATATATATACTATATATATATAATATGTATATATATATATATATATATATATATATATATATATATTCAATATTCAATATTAAGTGGTGATAATTGCTATTTATATATATTGAGGTCTCTTGAAAATTATTACATTTTTTAAGAAATATTAAAATTGATCAATTTATTCCTTTCAGCGTTAACAAAAAAATAAAAAATTAATAAATATTAAAATGAAAAAAAAAAAGATAAATTAATGAGACGGTTGCTGCTGCTTCTTTTCGATAAGTACGAAAGATCAATTAATTTTGATCTTAGATTTGCATATTATTATTATTATTATTATTATTATTATTATTATTATTATTATTATTATTATTATTATTATTATTATTATTATTATTATTATTATTTATTATTATATTATTCTTATATTATTATATTATTATTATTTATTAATTATTAATTCATTATTTATTATTATTATTATTATTATTATTATAAAAGCTTTACATTTAATTTCCAAGAATTTAAAAATTTATTTTTGGACATTATTAAGTTTTCTTAAAAATAATTATCTCGAATAATTAGCTTTGCAAAAGATGTAGAAACATTTACAGAGGATTTCTGACGCTTTGTCTCTGTACTTTTTAGCCATCTTCAGATGAAAGTTGTTCACAAACGAATAAGTGTAATTTAGTTGCTAGATATAATAATTAAATCAAATGATGTTGTTTCAATGATAGTTCATTAAATTTTATATTGATGTGGGGTCTACGATTTTTGATGTAGAAGGCCTCCGCAATTTTCAGTTTCTAAACTTCACACGATGTGTTTAAGATTGTAAAATGTTGATTGTAAATGGTTGAATGGCCATGTGTTGTGTGAAAATGTGCAAAGACTGCTGGGTTTGAAGCGACGATGATGATATACCTATTCGACAACCATCGTGTAACTAACGTATATCGACGTATAGTCTGACTCAGGGCAGTAAAATTGGTACTGTACTTGATGGTTGTCGAACGGAGTATCTCTTGCAGTGAAGGAGGAAGCTAGTTATTTTGAGCTGTGGTAAAGTCTGACTTTCAATCTTTAAGTTTGTCTGTGATTTTGAGGTGGGAGTTGGAGATAATGCTCAGGTATTTTTCTTCCTTATTAAAGTCAATAATAACATTGAACGTTTTGAATAAGAAATTTATAGATTTTTTCTAGTTTTTTTTATTTTCTTTATTATATAATTTTGTAAGATTTTTATTAATTAAATTTTCAATTATTGTGGATGAACAAAGTTAATTAAATTTTACTGTACGTTGACATATATTGGTTACACGACGAATAGATTGTCGTATAGAACATATCAACATCTCTTCAAACCCAGCAAAATCTTTGGACATTTTCCGCACGACACATGGACAATCAACAATAGGTAATATTTTAAAACATTTTGCAATTTTTTAAGCATCGTGTAAAGTCTAGAAATTGAAAATCGAGAAGGTTTTCTATATATCAAAACTCGTAGACCCGACATTTAATGTACTATCTTTGAGACTTAACATTGATTTAATTATTTTATCCATTAACTAAATCACAAACATTCGTTTGGGAACAAATCTTCCTCTGAATATGCCTCAAGTACAGAGACGAAACGCGTCAAAAAATCACTGTAAATATGATTTCTACTTCTGTTGTAAATTATTTTCAAGAATTATTTTTAAATAAACTTAAGAATATCCAAAAAATAAATCTTTAGATCCATGGATATTAAACGAAAAGCTTTTTATAAAATCAAAGACTAATATTGAAATCCTTTATAATAATTTATTATTATTATTATTATTATTATTATTATTATTATTATTATTATTATTATTATTATTATTATTATTATTATTATTATTATTATTATTTTTATTTGCAAAGGAGGGATTATCTTTTTTTTATTATTATTCCTCAAATTATCTTTTTCACACACTTCTTATTTTTTTAACGAGTTTCATAAATTAATTTTGTGACTCCCACCAAACGACTACAACGATGAATCAGTCTTGTCGCTTACAACGAGCGTGCATACATTACATACATACATACATTACACTACATACTACATACATACATACATATTGCACTTTTGGTTCCCGAAAGGTTGCATTACATACATACATATAAGACAAAACAAAAGCTCTGAACTTCTCTGATGAGTCGTATATATATATATATAGTATATATATATATATATATATATATATAATATAATATATATATATATATATATATATATAATATATACTATATAATATATTGACAGAGATAAACACCACCAACTTCAACGGGCAAGAGCCGCTAATCAGGAGGGAGTGGGTATCGTTTAACGTCCGAGCAGCGACGAAGCCAAGCTCAAGGAGAGAATAGCTCACATTCTCCCACCCGACCAGTTTGCGATCCTGGGACCCTCGCTTTGTTAGGCGAGTGCTCTAACACTGAGCTATCGGCGCTTTTAGATCATAAATAATAAAAAATACATATAATACTATATTATATATTAATATAATATATATATATTATATATATATATATAATATATATATATATATATTATAATATATATATATATATATTAAATATATATATATATCATACACAAATTCCCACTTAAACACATATACATATGCATGCTCAAAACATATATATTCAAATATTATTCCAATATTACTACCCTATCACTATTACTATTATCATATTATTAAATCATCATCACTATCACTAACATCACTATTAATATTATTATAAAAAATCAGAAGAAACATTTAATTATTTTACTAGCACTCTGTTTTAGCCTATATTTTAACTATTATTATTTTTACTATTATTTATTTTCAATATTATCACTATCACCATTATTATAATCATTATCATTATATCACAGTGATTCCCAACCTTTTGTAATTCACGGCACCCTATTTAAGGCTGTGGAATTTTTGAGGCACACTTGTTCTATATAATAATATTAATAATACATAATAATACATAATACTAAATAATAAATAATAATAATAATAATATAATGAATAATATATAATAACATAATAATAATAATAAAATAATAATTTAATAAAATAATTCATATAAATTTAAAAATATCTAGAAAACATACCTGTTAAAATTTGAAAGCTGGAGTTTGCAGTTTAAAATTGATTAATGGGAAATTTGTGCTTTATGCTTGGAGCACAAATATTGTGATGGTATTGTTAGGTCTGATGTTTGATAACGCAACAGGCATGATTTTCCTGAAGATTCAACAATCTATTTCTTGTTTTGCATTTTATTGGGACCATTGCAAAGAAAGCTTGTTCACAAAAGTATGATGGTTGAAATGGCTATAAAAGGAAACTTGTGACTTTTCTACTAGGTTAAGATATTCCTTTTGTATGCTAAGCCAAAAATCAGCCGCTGATGAGTCAGTCTTCTCAATTAATATTGGAAAAAAATCAGAGAAGAGATCATTTAAATCGTCTCTTTCAGTAGCTGTGAAATCTTGTTCTTCAGCAATACTGCCATGTGAAATGGGGAAACATCCACTCAAGATTCTTAACGGAAAGAGAAGGAAAGTACTTATCTACTGCATCTTGCAATTTTGATAAATGAGGTCTTTTAGCTTTTCCTCGCCATTACATTTCGAAAATTTTTAAAAGGGATGGAAAACTTGAAAAATCACTTTTCTCAATTCAATTGCAGACTTCCAATGAGCTAACTTTCTCATGAAACCTTTCATTTCATTGGTTAAAGAAACTGTTGTTTCTTGTCGTCCTGTAATGAAGTATTTAATACATTTAGCTTACTAAATATATCTGACAGATATGACAGCTGTAAACACCAATCATCATTTTGCAGCAACCTAGGAAAATGCATCATGTTTCTCTTTCTCAGAAAAGACTTTTAGCTCTTCTTTGAGTGTAAGAACGCAGTTCAGTACTCTACCACGAGATAATAATGAGATATATGGTGCATCCATTTCACATTTTTTCAAAGAGTCTTCAAATTCAAGGTCGCGATTAATGTAATTT
The DNA here is from genome assembly GCA_015478945.1 of Trachelipus rathkii. NCBI lineage: Eukaryota > Metazoa > Arthropoda > Malacostraca > Isopoda > Trachelipodidae > Trachelipus > Trachelipus rathkii. The sequence goes on from JABUQX010055074.1 coordinate 39,584, forward strand.
ATCATCTTCACAACCTGATTTATAACTTCAGCGAACTGCTCACGACAATTTTTGCCTTCTTGTGCTTCTCTGTGCAGAAAGCAATGAGTTATTTTCAATGATACATTTTCCTGTAAAGCTAGCGCAATATATCCTTTATGCTTTTCTGTCATTGATGGTAGCACCATCAGTACACATTTCACAAACAGTCGTTCCATGAAAAACCATGGTTATTGAGATAGGAAAGAAACGGAAGCGAAATTATCGGCGCTGGTAACTAGTTTTTTCCAACTCTTTGCAAAACAAAAGCTGCTCCACGATATATTTACCGTTAATAAATCTACAGAATCCAAGAAGCCGATTTTTGCCAGTAATATCAGTACTTTCATGTATTTGTAAAGCAAATTTATGGTGAGTTTTTTATTTTATCTGTGACTTGTTCATTTATATTTATGACATTTCAGATATTCTACGGGGCTAAAAGTATTGTTTGAGAGAGGAAACCTTTGAAATTTTGGTATGGTTTCAAACTGATAATTTTGCACGCCGGGATTAAATCGTAATTATCCTCAGTTCCAGCTGTATGAGGTTTTCATTTTCTTGCGATTGAGTTGGCAACCTTTTTAAATGAAGCTGGAAGAGAACGTCACTTGTGGTAATCTCCTAAACATTCTATTACGATAACTTTTTCTTGATTTTCTATTATAGCCCTGAAAGAATAGATGAGCCGGTTTCTGGGATACACCTGGGTTCTTCGTAGCAAGATGTTTCAAGTTTGCTGGGTACCATGGCTAAGCGTTTCACCACACACTAAGCACAGGGGACGTGGTTTATCTGCATCGTTGTTCCAAGAAAATCCGTAAGACAAATAAACTCTCTAAATATCGCTTGCTTTTCTTTAAAGAAATTCTTTTGATGTTGAGATCCCAAGAATGAAAATGTTAAAATTACTCTCACTTATAGTAGGTGGTATAAAAGTTCGCTCTCCTGTTTCTTGAAAATTTTAGAATCACTTTCTAGCACAGAATTTTAAACAAACATGGAAAGCAGTTTAAAATTAACAATAGACATAGACTCATAGACTTATAGAGGTCATACAGACATAGATCTTACTGTCCTACGCCTGGCAGAGACCTTTGTCTTGCAGCTTATTATATATTATATATGATATATATATATATATATATATAAGTTATACCTATATATAATTATATAATATATTATATACATATATACTATATAATATATATCATATATATATAGGCCAGCCTCTAGAAGAGCCACAATTCATATCTCAAAAACTACAACAGCTACCGAAAAAGGAATACATTGCTGGAATCCTGGCAAAATTTTATAGCCGAGAAACTGTAAAAAAAAAAAAAAAAAAATCTATCATGTGGTAAACTACAATAGCTACAGGAAAACTGAATACATTTTTGAATGCCTTGTAAAATTTTGGTTCGGAACATGTAAAAAAAAAAAAAAAAAAATTAAACATAAAAACTGTGGCGTATTTTTTTTGGGGGGGTGCTGGGACATAAGTAATAATATATTAACTTATTTTTGTAAAGGTATTACAAGGCAATTTAGGGGGATCGAGCCGACGGGGAACAGCAGGGGCGACGTTTTTCATACCCCGTAAGGGGAGGGGGCGGAGGAACACCCGCGACACCCAACATACAAAGAAGCGGGGGTTCCGGAGACCATCCCTGGAGGGGGGATTAGTCCTACCCCGTAGTTCCCGAGGCCGAGAGACCCGAACTCCTGCATCGTGCTGTATACCCTTGGGTAATTCCTTATTAAAAAATGAAAAAGGCAAATTTAAAGGTATTTCGTTTATTTTACAGAGTAACCAATAAAAGGTCTCTAAATATGGCCTCTAATCAATTTTAAAATTATTACCCATAAATTTTTTTTATTTTTTTTTTTTTTTACATTTTCCTATCCAAAAATTTTACGAGATTCCAAAAATGTATTCCTTTTGCTGTAGCTATTGTACTAGTTTTGAGATATAATTTTTTTTTTTTAATTTTTTTTTTTTTTACATTTTCGCACTAAAATTGGACCCAGCATTCCAGCAATGTATTTCCTTTTCCTGTAGCTGTTTAGTTTTTGAGATATGGATTTGGCTTTCTAGAGGCTGACCTATATATAAGTAGTATATATATTGCTAATATATAATATATATATATATATATATATATTAGTATAATCATATTATCATAATATATATATCTATAATATATATAATATACTATATAATATATATATTATATATATAATATTATTATATATATATATATATATATTAATTTAACTTTTAGGAGAGAGGAGGTTAAGCTTCTTAAGATGAATTTTTGCCTAAATAAAATTGAAAACTTTTTTGCACTTAAAATGGTTAAGCATGTTACATTAGATTAATATCACGCATCGGCACCTGGCAGATCTCGCGGACACAGCTAAGTGCCACGGCACACCGGTTGGGAAATCTCTGTTATATTACTATCTTAATAGTAAAATTGGTCTCCGCTACGCCTGATAGTGGGTGGGGTTAGGCTTCGACGGATGTTCCACCATGTCTGGGAAAGAAGGGGGTGTGCAGGCGATCTTGAGGCAAAAGTACAAAAAGGCCTTGTACCATTGCTCCTCGCACAAGCTAAACCTTGAGTGAAAGCACTTAAACGTTACCCCAGAAATTCGAACGTGCGTTAGAGAACTATCAAGATCATCTTTTTCGCAGTCCGTTCATTTATCACACGCAAGCTTAGTGCTAAGATTCCTAAACTGTCTGAGACCCAAATGGTCAGGAGAAGTACAAAAGTTTCCGTGTTTTTAAGGAACAGTTTCGTTGATATGTTGAATAGTATTAGAGACTACTTAGTTAGAACAGTGGTAACTGGTAGCAACAAGAAAAAAATATCTATCAAATGCTATGCAGCGGTGTGCGATTACTCTTCATTTGAGTGTGTCAGTCAGCATCTTACATATGCGGAAGTATTCTCGCTATAATATCTGGAACCGTAAGCAAATAGCTACTTCGAATTGAGACAACTTGACATAGTGTAATATGCCAAAAGAACATTCAAACTATCTCTCGACACTGCTAGAGATCCATGGGAAAAATGCGAGAACGTCACAGCTGACCGTATTTCAATAGAAGCACTATCGACACTTGCAAAGAATTTATGATGTTCATGATAACGCGTCCACTCGCGTTGTTGGCCAACAAAGCATAGAAGCAACCCTGAAGCTGAAAATTCCATCCAATTTTGGAGAAGGTCTCCAATAATTCCTTGGATTTCATCATATCATCTTTAGAGGTCAGATTTTCTGAAGACAAATCGCCTGCACTTTCATTGACACATTTACATCCGAGTAACATGAGAGATGTTTCAATGGAGGAATGGAATAAAAGTACTTCATCTGGTGAAACTTTTTGCAATATGCAAGGAAGGAGAAAGGAAATTGTGGTTCAAAATGTGGAATGAAAGGTACAGGACCAGCGCCAGACGTCATTGAGGTTTTTAAAAAAAGAGCGACTTGTTTTTCCCGCCGACCAATTAGAAAAGCGCTACTGATTACTGCTTTCACACCCTGCACAAACAAGCATTATAGAGCTCATGTTAGCTCTCTTTCTCCAAATTAAAAATGGCTAAGGAGCACTATTGAAAAAAATGGGTTAGCCATGCCAAGCATTCACCGTCATTGGGTTTTTGCAAACAAAGAGCAATTAGCGGAAGCTGCAGTTAGAAAATATTGCAACTAATCCTCGCAAACTATTGTCAAAATTTTTTTAATAAATGGTGTTCTTCCTTTTGTTATGTATTATTGCATGCCCACCTCCCCAATGGCCCAATCCTCCCTCATGGAAAGAGGCTGAATTTCAGAAAGCTGCCCTTGTGGTTTTGAGCTGGATTTTGCATATTATATTATGTATAATATATATCGAACATAATGTATATACATATATATATATATATATATAATATAATATATTAATATTATATATATATATATTATATATATATATATATATATATATATAATCTTATATATTAATTATTATATATCCACAGAGCTGGTAATTTTTAGAGGCTCTGATATGCCTTATATACCAAGCCCTAAATAATTCTTAGTTACATTCTGTACTATTTGATATGCTTATCGGCCTGGCTCACCTGCATAGGATACAGCTCCTCTCGGTAAACTTTAAGATCCGACCTTATATATAAGGCCATATTCTGCCTAGTTCTTCAAATTCAATACAATTTTCATAAGCCCAGAAAGGTAAATTCAAGAACTAGTTCTAAAATATTAGAATAGAAAATGATAAGGCTGCAAAACTCCCCGTTAATACAATGCAGATATTTAACTATTTTTTTTTAACTTCTATAAAATAAAAAATTTTGCACTTTGAAGAGGAGAGAAGAGAGAGCGAGAGAGAGAGAGAGAGAGAGAGGAGAGAGAGAGAAGAGAGAGAGAGAGAGAAGAGAGAGAGAGAAATCAAGAAAGAAAGAAAGAAGAAAGAGAGAGAGAGAGAGAGAGAGAGAGAGAGAGAGAGAGAAGCAGATGAGAGAGAGAGAGGAGAGAGAGAGAGTCGGATTTTATGCCACTTCACTTGCTGGATTTTAATCTAAATTGTTTAATTTCATAGATAGAACTGTAGTGGATGTTAGGGTATCAATTAGGAGTACAATGGGTGGGAAAATATTGTTTGATACACTCATGGTTCACGTTTTCGTACCACTACCCACATTGATGTGGTATATATAAATATATATCTTATATATATATATATAAATATAATATTATATATATATATATATAATATTATATATATATATATATATAATATATATATATATATATATATATATATATATATCGAAATAACTTTATCTACAAAGGTATGAAAAATAAAACAGGCACTGTATTGGTGCAGTTTATTTTGGCCCCATCAGCTGATAATAGCAAAATTAAAAAAAATATTTTTTTTTAAGTAAAGAAGAAATGCTAATTTTATCTATAATGGCGTCAACAAGCCACTGGTATCGGAGTGAAGCAGACATCTTCATCCCAACACTTCCACACACACACCCTACATACTCAACACAATGACACACACACATCGCGCACACACACACAGACAGACAACACACAGTCACACACACACAACGCCCTACACACACCACCTAGACACGACAGGCACACACACCATATATATATATATATATTATATAATATATATATATATATTAATATATATATATATATATATAATATATATATATATATAATAATATTAATATATATAGGTATATACCGTATATTTCTTATATACGTATATATATATATATTATATATATATTATATATATATATAGTATATAATATATATATATATTATATATATATATATATATATAAATATATATATATATATATATATATATAGAGAGAGGAGAGAGTAGAGATGAGAGAGAGAGAATAAATATAGAAATGATCTAAAAAATAAGGTACTTCTGAATTTATTTTGTATAATAATTAGGAGTGGGCCACAGACCCTAAAAATATATTTTCGCATAAAATTTGTCTTGTAGTTGTGTGCGTTTAGGTGCTGTGTGTATGTGTATGTGTTGTATGTGTGTCTGTGTGTTTTAATGTTCTCACATTTGGTTGGTTTCAGTGTTCAGAACGACAGGCTCAAATCTCTTAGGAAAAGATGATAGTAATTATATATATTATATATATATATATAATAATATATATATATAAATATTATATATATTAATTATATAATAATATATATATATATATATATAAAATGATATAACTATTAGATATATATATATATATATACTATATTGTCTCAGAAATGCCCAATGCCCCAAAATGGAATTTTTTTTTTTAAATTAATTATCAGCCGCCCACGGGCTAAGCCCTGTTCGATGAGCGGATGTAAAGTAATAATAAAAATGTTAAGAATATAATGAAAAGTATTACAATTCCCACCTAAAGGAAATTTCGCAGGTTAGCACAGTCGCAAGCTTTAAAGTGAAATAGATCAAATTCGGCAGGAAATACATAAGATGAAAGAGAATTTGATAAAATGGAACATACATAACGCCCCCCCCCCCACTCCAATTTTTATTAATAATATATCACTATTAGGAATATGAGTTAAACTCGTTACTGAGGAAATGGAGCAGTAAGAATGTCTTTCTTGATATATATATAAAGTTTTGGGCTTGTTATAGAGCAAATCAATTGGGATAATTGGCTAAGGAGAATAAAATGTTATTGTTATTCTTGTTTTGAATACAGATTTGACGATAAACTCTACTATAAGTAAAAATGTATTTCGGAAGAAAAAGTGACTATAGAACTACCAAACTACTGACTCATTAAATTTCTATTGTCTCTCTTGTGAATATTGAATTATTAATGTATTAAAAATTATATTAATAATAAATAAAAAAAAACGTATTTTTTGCTTAGATATTTAACTATTATACTTAACCAAACTTGGCAAAAATGACAATCTGTGATTGCAATTCTAATTTAACATTGCTGTTATTATTTTATATTTACACTTAAAATAAAACTTTATTTATTTCTGCAACCTTAAATAAATTGACAGGTATTGTAGTTCCAATTTGTAGAGAAGGCAAATGGATAGAAAATTGAGTATCAAATTTTGGATAATTGAATATTACTTTGAAGAAGATGTGGTATTTTTATTTACTTATTTACCTTAATTTTTCTTAACTGCGTCTCCTTTTGGCCTTTCTATGGTATTGATTTAGTAGTATACCTTTTCACAGTCCAGCAAAAATCAGCTAACATGGCAGCGCTTCAATTTCACTGTACTCTTTCACTAAAAAGTTCAAAAAGTCAATTCAAAAGTTCTTCCCTATTTTTCTCAAGTTCGAGATCCTTGTTGAGGTCTTCTGTGATCTTGTGACTGGAGGAGTCTGTGTTAGGCAAGTAGTTTACATCTCTTGAAGCTGATGACCGCTGTTGTTCACTGTTAATGGAACACCGTTATCTTCGTCAGAATCAATATATAAATTTTTCGGAAGTTCAGGAATTGGAAAATCCTTCGTCATGAAACCCAGGATGAATTGTAGATGGTATGTTAGGGTACACAAATGTCAATTTATTTCTTCATGGACATCCGTTTTCATAGGGGTGGGGGGCAACATACAGAAATAACCAGGGTTGCGGAACTGTAAGGTTTTGGGTGGCGCCGGAGTCGGCTATTTTAAACTGATGGATCCGGGGCCGGTATAAAATATACCGACTCCTTAGAAATTACAGTCAGTACTCCAAACTATAGACACTCCAAACGGAATTTGTTCATTTATCATACCCTTAAACTGAATTTGGACGAAAACTTAATTCAGCACACATTTTTTGCCCATTTTTTGTCATGGTCCCCCAGCTTATCTGGATTGTTAACACTTTCTTGACATTTTTTATCAGTGATGACAAAAAAAATTTGAGCTAAAACTATCACAACACAATTCTCATGGAATAACTATGAAACACAATGATAACATGTATACTTTCTAATAACACTTCATATGATTTTAAATCCGTTATCATACAACAATTTTACTAACTACGTGATGAACACATGTGTAGCGACAATAGTATAGTAACTTAGTGACATCGTATTATGAGAATTACAGTTGCCTTTTGTAATTATTGCCAACCGTAATAGGTGGGGAGTGACTGGGGACCCACATTTTATCGGTAAAACACCCTAACTAGGTAATGACCTTCATTAATAGATAAATTTAATTACTATAAACTCGAGATAAGCTGAAATTTTCCATGCCATATCATTTTCAAATCAAAAATTGTGTATATATAGCTTCAGAATTAGCAATGATATATATATATATATATATATATATATATATATGAATTTGCGGCCCTTAAGAAGACAATACTTTTGTTTCCATACGATTATGAGTGTTTTTGAACAGAGAGTGTAGAGCAACAAAAGACAATTAAAAGGAGGGGTTGTAGCTTTTAATGATATTTATACGAACAGGGCAACTTCTACTAGCTTATGAAAGTAACTTATATATATATAAACGCAAGTTTCCCGAAATTGAGAGTAGACAAAAAGTAAATGGGGGAATGGGGAGGTCTTAACTCTCAGGCTTTAGGTTTGTCTCCCACCACAACCTCGAGCAGTGCTTGTTTTAATAAGAAAAAGAAGGAAACATTGAAGAACTGCCCAGACCGGGGGGGCTATGTGCGTGATGAAGAACCTATACACGTGATAATTGTAAAATAGGTATCGACAGCGGAAGCACCGTATTTTGAAACTAATGTTTTCATACACTATGCTACGTAATACATTTACATCGAGCACGACTTTAACAATCAACATAGTTTCTGCGATGGACTTTTATTTTTTAAGTTCTGAGAGGCGAATATGGGATTTCGAACCACGTTAAAATACAAATTTTTTCGATTGTCGATGTCAACTAACTGATAGAGAGAATTTAATGGACAATAAATTAAATTTGGATCCAAGGTCAGTTTATTAAAAATTATACGGGCTTGTATGGTCTATCACTTAATAAGGGAAATTGACCTGATCGCAATGTGAAGTTGCTCGATCATCGGAATTTTTATAAGACTGGGGCATCACGTGCCCAGTAGTCAAAGGCTTTGATACAAAAAATATGCCCTATTAAAATGTTGCATTATTATTAGTGTAGTTAATTTATGGAATGTATATCGCAAGAGATATTCCCTATATTATTTCGTAATCTCTATATATAGCTATACTCGCAGAATGCCGATTGCATAATAGCTTAGGGTAGTATTACAAGTATGTGGCTGGGGTATGTTAAGTTTATAAGTGTATTATATAATATATATATATATATATATTGAGCCTAGATAAATAGCCTTCTGCCGAAATCGTATCGGTATGTAGTCCAACAGTAGTGTATGTACAATCTGTTTAACTTAAAATTCTTCTAAATAACTCTTATACAAAAAAATAAAGTATTTATCTCGATTAATATATATCGTTAGTTATATATATCACCTTGGGTATGCTCGGAAAAAGTAGTTTACGCGTGTATACTGTTTTACTGTGTTGTACCGGGGTGGTTATGCGCGGTTGCTTTGGTAGGAAATCCAGTAGAAATTGAACCCAAAATAGTTAAAATTACGAGAGTAGTACACACTATGTATAGGAAGGACATTAACAAACTTAAAAACACTCTCTCTCTCTCTTCTCTCTCTCCTTCTCTCTCTCTCTTCTTCGGTCTCGCTCTCTCTCTCTCTCTCTCTTATCCTTCTCCTCATCTCTCTCTCTTCCTACTCCTCTTCCAAATAAATTAACTTTTTAGCTTTTTGACTTTATGACTTTTTGATGACATTTTTCCAACTTTATTTGATTTGTGCAATTTTAAGCCCAACATTAACCATTATTATTAAAAAATATTCCTCATGTAAGACCCTTCTCGCGCTCTACTCTCGACATAACATCTCTCTCTTTTAGTATACTTTAGTCCCTTATTAACTAATTACCACCAACGATTTAAATATTGGTACAATATTAATGTATAAATTATACGTGATATATATATATATTTATATAATATATTATATAATATATATATATATATTAGTATTATATATATATAGTTATATATATATGTATATATATATATATTGGGTCGGCTAGATTTGTTGTTGTGTAACGGCAACAGAATTTAAACGAACTCGGTAAAAATCAGTCATGGATTTTTATTCATTGTTTGAATTCATTGTCAAAGTGGGAACTCCCCCGTCGCCATATATATATTAGTTAGTATAAGTATATATATATATTACTATATATATATATAATATATAGTATTATATATTATATATAAATAGATATTAATATAATTATAGTATATATATATATTATATATATATATATTATATATGTTTATAGTATTATTGTTCTCGATATAGGTCAGTACTCTTAAAATAGAACAGTTTTGTAACTAGTGCATAAGTCCGCTTTTGTATTTCATTAATAATGAATGAAATTGTTTTTTTATATTGTGGATTATAGCTCTCACGTACCATGGCCACAATTCTTGAGAGCTCTAAAGTGCTAGTAGTACAGTATAGTAGTGTAGTAGTTGTACGTGGAAGATACGTTAGTTAGCTCATACTGTTGGAAATATAGATATTTCATTATTCTTAAATGCAAGAAAAAGAGAAATAGTCCCACTGAGATTGCACATCACTTTAATTGCACTCGCTACAAGTAACGAGTAATCTCAAGCATATAATGCCAAAGTGCGTAGAGAGTAGATATGATAAGATCGGAAGCAATAGTAGATAGTAGAGAGAGAGAGAGAATGAGAGTAAAAAAAAAAGAAATTAAGTCACGACGCAGGAGAGGAGAGAAGAGAGAGAAGAGATTGAGAGATTGAGAAAAGAAAGATGTGGTACGATATATCAAATTAGAGGCATATCCTTACTCTCTAGCAGGATTGTATTCCAGCGTGCCAGACTTCTGGGAGTGGATCTCCAAGTTTACTTTCTCTCTTTCTGACTCCCCATTCATCTACACTCTCCTCTTCTGCACTTACTCTCACCTATCACGTAATCCGGCAAGGAACTTTGTCTACACTCTCAACTTCTCTCACTCTAATCTCTCTTATTCCCTTACGACTTCTTTTACTATGCTTTAACAGTCCTCAGATTATCCTATCTTTCATCCTAGCACCACTGGCCAAGAATCTCGCTCTATCTGCTCTCATCATCTGTCCTCTTCTTCTCTCTCATAAGTGTATTTACTCTTCGTCTCGCTCATATTTCCTGTCCATTATCATAGTATAAAATAATATATTAGTATATTATTTTTGATCACAAATCCAAATATATACTCACTCAAATAATCATTAACGCATAATAACAAGATAGTATAGTATAGTATATAGATTACAATTTAAAAGTGGCACAATAATTTTCCACTTATAACTGCAGAGATTAGAAAGACGTGAGTAGTAAAAGTTCTAAAATATATAATTACATATTTATTTATTTTTTTACTATATATATATATTATTATACGATTTCTGTGTGTGTATGTATGTACGGATATGCATATGTTTGTGTGAATGTTCGCTCGTGTTAGGGCAATAAAAGGGCCAGACGAATCCCAAAGTGAGCTACACATATTTTCCAATGATTAATAATAGGGGATGCTGCGAAGGGGCCATATTTGGGTATCATCGAATGGTCAGTCTAAGGCAAGGGGGGGAGAGGGGCATTGTGGGGCGCTTTTGCTCATTTTTAGACATTCTAAGGACATTCCTGAAGAAAATTTTTGGGTATTTTATTTTTTTAAAGGCATTTGGAATATTAATTATTATTGTTTTGACGTGGGTACGGGGGGGAGAGGTGTTAAGGTGAGTATTTATAAGTGCTTTTATTAATATTTATTTATTATTTGCCTTACTTGGGGTATCATACCTTTTTGCTTATTACAATGCTTTGAGTTTTATTTTGGGTTAACCATAGCGTCGTAATCTCAAATATTTATTATTATTATTTATTATTAGGTTATTCCCAATAATTTATTTTAAAAGCAGTATCATAGGGTAAAAATTAGTTCTATATTAATACATCAGTTCAACCACGTATAGTCATATATTCGATGATCCCATATATCTATTATCAACTTCTTCAGATACGTCTTAAGCATACTCTCATCTATATGCATCTACTTTTCTTTACCTTCTTCTTCTTTTCTTCTTCTTCTTCGTTCTTCTTCCTTCTTCTTCTTTCTTTCTTCTTCTTCTTCTCTTCTTCTTCTTCTTTTTAAGATTATTGTATTTTTTGATAATCAATATACAAAACATGAAATTTCATGTTTTATATATATTATATATATATATATAATTATATAAACCATATATATACTATAGATAATAGATAACAATACATCTATTTCGAACACAATTTATTTCTTAGAACACTATAAGGCTTCACTATCGCCTCAATAGTAATATATACATACTTTTGATGTTCATGTCAGAAGCTTAATAACTACTATATAAGGCAGCATAAATTAATACTAATATATATATATTCAATATTATAGTACACTAATAAACTATAAATATGAAGAGCTTCACCTATTTAAATATTGAAGCAATTTAATATTAGTACAGTTATCACGTGTTATTTCAATATCCCGACATATAAACAGAAACATGGAAAATTTAATTTCTTTCACTTTCCTCCCTTTTGATTTTCCTCGAAATGTCACGTTTCACGTATTTCAATGCAAAGATTTATGTATTAGCTCTATACACATCCTCTTTGTAATTTAAGGTGATCCACACTATCATATAAGTTGCTCTATGCCTTATATAGTGTTACGGGTCCACTTGAAAATACCTTTGGATCATAGATTAGCTTCTATTATAAACCGCGCGCCACTATTCTATAGGGCAATCACGCTTGGAACTTACTCGCCTCACAAGTTAGGGGAGCCTGCCTGCCAATACGACGCACCGCCTAATACTTCTGTTTTTTTAAGTAACCTATATATACCTATATCTTCGAGTGGAAAAATCGTTACATGCCATCAACTATACATACCTATATATAGTATAACCTGTCATACTTAAATATTTAGATTTTTGTGATTATTTTCATCACTCCAGTTTATTATTATTATTATATAAACTAATTTATCACCTTATATAATTGATTTTTATCTGTTTTCTCTTTACTTATCATTAATAAATTCTTCTATCATTCATTTCATAATCTATGCACTCCTCTGCCGATAAATTCACCTTTCCTTACTCTCTTCAATATGAAAGACGTGATCGTTCGTTTTGTCTTTCCACACAGTATCTCCTCATCCTTATATATGACAGTCAATCACCCCTTAGACTAGCCTACTTCACGGTTCTTGATTACATTTAATTAATACATTACTAATTATTCAGATGAGAGAAGGCGCACGCACCGGATGGCTATGATAGTGTAAAGGAGCGCAGAGAGCTATGTGCACAAGTGTTCGGTCAAGTGAGGAGGTTTCTAGAGGAGAGAGGAGGAAAAAAGACCGCCAACATTAATATGATTTTGGAGAAAGAAGAAAAGAGGTTAAGTTCAATCGAGCAATTAAGCTGATATTCTAACTATTGATTTCAATCAGAAATTGTTGTGTTTTTCCTTTTGTTTTCGTAGTATGTCTTTATGATTTTTTAATATGGTCTTTTTCCCCCTCACATTCTTAACTTATACATTACACCTCTCGAATTATTATATACTATATGTGACCTATTTTGATGTATAATTGTACAGATTATTATACTGTTAGAGGAAGTTTGATTATACCCTAATGTTTCCACTCAGTGACCCCACACTCTAGTGATCACAATTTTGTCATATTAAGGTGTTTCATGGTATGTACTAAGTAATGAAGAGATGCTAATCGCGCTCATATACTATACTCACTATTTACTCACATATTAATATATAAAGACTAACATATTACACAATTAACATATATATCACATAAATATATGCTGCCATATCTATAGAATAATACTATTATATATCAAATAAATATAAAATAATATTATTAAACTATACTTGAAATTCTCTATGAAGAGATAATTTCTTCGAGAGTAGCTGATCTAATATCATATCTTAAACCTATATTGACTATCTCTCTAGGCTATATTATATAATAAATATATTATTTGAAAAAAATATCGATTGTTTCTAATTATAAAGGACTAACATTTACACAATATAACAATATTATCACATAAATATGTATATATTTTAGGGTATATATATATATAGTATATTAATATAAATTATATTGAATATTATTATAATATATATATAGAATATACAACATATACAAATATTTTACATAAAAAAGATAGGTTCATATATAGATGTCTATATTTAATATATTTATAGTATATATATATATATATATGATATATAGATATAGTAATAGTATAATATTAATATATATATATATACGTAATAGTTAAATTATTTAATTGTATTTATATTGATAAAAGTGATTTTTTTAGTCTTTTATGATAAAAAGTGATATCATCTACGAAACTAAAAGCGTCATGTATCACTTAATATATGACGATCAGTAATAACATTTACAGGGAATATGAACACGAAAGCAAAAATGTTATATTCTGTAGAACACCTAAAAGAGTATACGAGAACTAAAGAAAAAATAAAAGAGTATATATACCTACGGTGCCGTCGTTGACGACCAGGCGTATTTCGAAAGTCAACGCACAGCTATGCCGTTACTTCCCGGAGGTCCTTATTCAAACTGAACTCAAGTATTACCTAAGAATTAAAGGATAAATCAAGTGACTGCAAAAAAAACTAGTTTCCCGTTAGAATAAGCAGGTATGGAGTCAATCACAGGTGAGAGGTGTGGGTCGGGAGGCTTGGCTCACTGTTATGCTTTTTTAAGTGCGTAGCATCTCTTCTTGTGCATATCTTCCTCTATTCGTTTGTAATCACTGGGCAACATGTTAGAGTTTTTTTTCTATTACCTCTTCATTTACAACGTTTCTTGTAGAAGAAGATTGTTTTCTAGAGTTTCATGGAGGTTATTATGAAAACCGACATTAAGAGATAGGCTTTCTTTTTTTTTGGCTTGCTAAATTTAATATATTGGTGATAATAGTTTAATCCCGATCGTCCCCTGTGGAGATTGACTATAGCGCCCGATTCGTCCCCCTGGCTTCCGGGTGAGCCCTTAAGTTGAATCAATGTGATGGCACTAATCTCTACGGAAGGGAATACTCATTCATGTGCACTAAATTATGTTTCGCTTTTTGAATCCGAATATCCGTCTGCTCTGACATACGCGATTCTGCAGGAGATACCTAGAACCACTAATTATGGCCATTTGCAACCGACGAGTTCAATAACATCCTTATTAATTTCCCTTTAACATAACTCCTTCTGGCAAAGGGGTGGCCTGCCTATTCCTCTTATGACGAAGGGTATTACACTTGGCTAGTGTTCCCTGCTCCATGATCCATTTGCTTGGCATAACTCGTCTCTCCAAATCTAGCCACCTGCTCTCTTTGTCAATCGGCATCTAATTCCCCTGTCTCAATCCGATGGTATGGTGAATTTCCCTCGAGTGTTACTGACGGCTCCTAAAGCATAGGTGACAGTTTTTTCCCGTCAACCACCTTCTCCCATACCCTCACTCCGTCCTTTTTATGGCTTCAATTTCGGGGTGGCAGAATTAATGGCTGATAAGATTTGTCCTTTCTCCGGAATACTAATTTCCGATAAAACCAAGACCCCAACTCTTATGTAATTTATAGATTCGCCTTCAGTGCGCTTCAAGCGCTTAAAAAAACGCCTCCATTATTATAAAAAACAATGGTGCATTGCTCTTGTCGGGCTGTGTCCACTCCTGGTAAAAACAAATCATTTTTGTGTTGGACCCTCTATGTAGCTGGTAACCCTCCGGGTACTTGGGGCAATGAACCGCGATAGAGAGTTTCGCAAACGATGGCTCCTGGCCTGTCTTCCTTGTTCGAGAGCTTTGTTCCCAGGTACCACGGTCCAAGATTGCCTATTCGACAAGGCTGCCTCCCCAATAACTGGGGGATTAAACTTACACCGTTTTGTACTTCCTGCTCTCTCGACAATGGCTTTCGATCTTATTGGCAAGAGGGCTGGACGAGGGGCGAATGAATAGCGGGGAGCGAAACTTAGATAATTATAAAGCCGAGCATTGGTTAGTGGTCTTTCCCTCCCGACCGACAGAAATCCTCTTACACGAAGTGGATATGTGCACGCATCCTCCGTATTGGCCACAACCACATGACCACCGATCACTGAGTATTTACGGGATCCCTCCTCCCGATTTGCAAATTTGTTGCCTGTTGGCAATTAACCCGCAATCCTGTTCAGCGTCCCATATCTTCCTTCATTGTTTTCCAACTTGGGGCCCCATTGCGACCGTCGTTTCATTTCCTTTACTTTATGGGCTCCCCCATAACACCTCCTCTAAAAAGATCTTATTTATATCTTATCTGAATCTTCCCCCCATAGCTGTTAGCAGTAACTAATAATTTCCTTGTATCCTCGTTCAAGAAATGAATGGTCTTTTATCAAAAAAAATAATTGATTTTGGTTAAGCAATTATTGATTAATTATAAATGTAAGGATATATAGGATTTTCATTTAAGTTTTTATTTATTTTTTGACTGAAATATTCATTTCGCCAAGTTCAAATTTTTCCCTTGACATTTAAAATCATGTATGAGCCAGGTACCCCATCCATGGAAGCTGATTATTCCAACGCAGTGTCGGCCGCTTCTTTGTGAAGCAGTGGTGGGTCCTATAAGTCATTCACGTCATAATATATATTATATATATATTATATATTATATACTATATATATTTATAATATATATATAAGTTTCTATATATATATAGTATATATATATATCTATATATATTATAGTATACTGGTAAGAGGTGTATTAAAGGAGTACGGCTATAGACATAGTTAGCCGAGCTTTATAAGGTATTCTCTGTTTCATGGGATGCGATATAACCGAATACGAGAGGGTACATGGATTGGTTTCAGCACTGATAGTGGCTAGGACGTATTCGGAAGACATTGAAGGTAGTACTGATATATTGGAATATATTAGTGTAGGACCTGATTTTTCTGTCTGGTTTACACATGGTCAGTTTTGAATTTTCTTTTTGTTTTTTTTTTTTAATATAGTATGGATTAATATTATGATACCAACAATGATTTCAGTGGTAACGGGAACATGAACTTAAAAAAATATTCTGAAAAATTATGTTTTACGGGATCCGTAACTTTTAATTGTTTTTTCATGTTATTTTTTAAACTCTATAAATTGGGTATACCCTCAGACGGGGAAACCGCGGAAAAGATAGGCAGGAGATGGGTCTTCTCCTGGCCTTCTGGTGAGGAAGAACAAGGTTAGGACTATTTCCCCCCTCCGGGGAAGGGTCTCCGGAAACAGCCGCTCTTTGGTATTTGGGTGTCGCCGGGGTTCCTCCGTCCCTTACGGGGGTATGAAAACGTCCCCCGTCTGTCCCACCGTTGAAACCTATATTTGCTTTTTTTTTTTTTTTTTTTTTTTTTTCTTTTTTTTTTTGTTTTTACCATATTCGTGTAATAGAAATATAAGCTTTATATGCTGACTCCAAATATGTACTTGGTTTTTCGTGTAGAGAGTGTCGATTAGAATTGATGCAATTTCATTTTTAAAAAAAAAACGATATTTCACAATAAATAAATTATTTAATCAACAATTAATATAAGATTATATTTTAATAAAGTGTATTAAAATTTTTCTATTTTTTGATCCTGTTTTTTCACACTGAAATTCATTGTTGGTTATTATATAGTAGCCAATTAAAAATATAACAATTATAAAAAAAAATATATATATGTGCGTATGTATACATTAAGGTTTGAAGGCGATGAGGATCTCGAGCGGATAGGGGAAAGGTTAGCGACCTCGGATGGAGGCTGTAAACATGGGCCTATAAATAGGGTTATTATATATATATATAATATATAATATACTATAGTATATATGTAGTATATATATTATATAAGAGAGAATGATAGAGTTTTGTATGACGAGATACCTCCGTGAATGCAGGGTATATATAGAACTTATATATTATAGTATATATATTATATATTTATGTTGAGGGAAAACCAGTTCATTAATCAAATTAATGACTGACATGACCTGATATTCGGCATTTAATATGCCATATCCTCTATTTATACTTTTTTATTTAATCTCTTTTTCTAATGTATCTTTCTATATACAGACTTTCTGCTACTTTATTTATTTATCCTTGTTTCTATTTCCTTCAAATCCATATCCATCATTCCCCTACATTTATCTTTTTCCAAATAAGCGCACAGCACAATAACCGTTGATATTTTTGATCGCTTTAATACTCCAGCATTTGGTTCTCTTATCCTTAATGGGTAATCCTAATTAATTTTGGCACACCCACTATCCTTCTCCTCATTTTTATTATTTTAGGATTTCCTCTAATAATGCTATAGGAGTTTGAATGACAATGGGACTATTGTGCTATAAATTATAATCAAAGTTTTGTGATTATGTGATTCAAAATTTCCCGCGAAAATTGCTACTGTTGGTCTATCCTACCGCGTTATTTTTGGTTGAGGTTCGAGTTGTGTGGCATGTTTTTAAATATAAGCTAGTCCAGTTGGTCCTCTAAAAAGCTTATGTTGATCCAAGTGGGGCAGAAGGGGTTTTACAGATTAAACATAATTAGTTATTTATATAGTATTTATTAGCATGATCTGATTTTTGAATTATGATGAGCATATATTGAAAATACATCGGATGAGGTAGGCTACCTAGGTCCAAAACACACATTTAATGAATACTCTATAATATATATGCTATTATGTGATAGCATCATTGTAGAGGATAGTGGTTTTCAGGTATCTATATAGTGATATTAGTTATATATCAGTTTTCATATATGATAGGAATATTTTATTTATAATTTAGAGTATACCCGTCATGAAAACCAACAACTTAAGTTTCTTCTATACACTATATGTACGTTTATATATTTAGATTTAGGTATGATATATTTTATGTATACATATGATAGGAGTTAACGCCTAAATATTGAATAAAACTGCTTATATTGTTTTTAGGTTTAGCTATCTAAATAACTCACTATAGCTGTAACAGGGATATACGCTACAAAGTCGATATCTGTATATACAATAAAATACTGACCGAGTAATATGTTTTACGTATCTTTATAGGTCTCATTCCTTATAATTAAAGTAACTCTAACATTAATATGAACGCAAATAATATAATTGTACTATATTATATATATATGATATAATTTAATAATATATATTATATATTATTATATACTATATATATGATGCACAAACAAGATTAAAATAATATATATGCTATAAATATATCTATATAAAATATATAAAATAGTATATAAAATAATGAGAATATATATATATAGGGGTATTTAAGGTAGTTTTATATTTAATTTTATTTATAGAATAGTCTTGTTATATATTATAGGTAGTAGAATCTGAATTTTCTCTATAGTTTTAGTAACCAAGGAATCTGATATCAGGCAGTGATCGTAATAGTGTTAACTATGAATCGTAATATACTTAATAATAATATGTGATGACGTTTGAAAAATTTAGATAATATAATAGGTCTTAATACATATTACGTATCAGCTATAGATATAGTAAGGTAGATAGGGGGTTGGAGGGTATATACTCGATTATGCTTAAGAGACTAACAGTTATTTTTATTTACGAGAGAAAATTTATCGACTCTTTTAGTATTACATAACTCTAGGGGTAGTAATCACTTAATACTGTAGGCGATTTCGATGCGTAATGGAACATGTTACATATATGACTAGTAATAAAAGGTCTAATAAATAAAGGGGGGGTAGGGTAATAACTTACATTAAGATAGAAGTAACTAGATAAACTATATTCTAAGTACACATGACATATCACCTGATATCACATAAATATATAGGGTTTAAGATCATACATTAAAACTACGATTATGTAAGTACTTCTACTATATAATGGTCGGCACGTGCAGATCTATGAAAATATTAAGTAGCATTAATGAATACTTAATTTATTGGCTTAATTATATATATCATATGATAGCTATATATATATAATCATATTATATATTATAGTCATACTATATATATATTTAGTTACTAATATTATGTGAATCATTTGCCTTTATTTCACTCGGTACAGTTCTACATATTATTAGATAGTATCTTCTATATTCATGTACCTCTTATTACAGTATATTATTTAGTTTGAGTAATTGTTTTGATGTATATATATAGTATACTATAAGACAGGTATATATCTAATTTCTAGTATTTTATTACACATATATATTATATAATATTATGGATTGAATCATTATATATACCTATTACCCTCTCCGGGTGTAGGGTCTTACGGACCTCTATTTATATTGTTATAAATATATGGGTGATCTAGCGTAAGTTAGTCTTAAGGCCTTCTATTATAATAAGTAGTATTAGTAAAAACGTTCCCCTGTATTTATTACCCGTAGGTCGATATACCCCTTTTAACATATAATAACTAAATTTGGCTATAGTTGTAAATATCATATTACAATATATATATTTATATATAATATATATAATATTATAATGATTATATATTATATATATAATATAATTATATAGTTAATTTATAATAGAAATTATAGTTAATAACATGATTAAGAAAAAACGCACTGTACAGGAACTGAATATCCTCAAAAATATTCGGGAAAAGTATCATTCTTTTATTTTTTTTTTTTTTTTATTTTTTTCCGCACTATAAAAGGTTGCTCTAGTAATGGTTATTTTAATCAATTTAGTTTTAGCTTTTATCCCCTTAAGCTTATTGTATGTATGATAATTTTTGAGTAATATATTTGGATAGGTTGGCTCTTTTTACTTTAGAGGATATCTATCGACTCTCTATTTATATTATATTTAATAATTGATATATTTATATTTAAATTTATTAATATTATATATATATGTATACAATATAATTTTAGTATATTTAATAATTATAGACGTTTAGGAATTAAAGTGATATCAATTAATAATATGCCTTTTAGGTATATTATATATATATTTATTATGTATAATCTATATATTTAATTTAATATTTATTATATTTAGATATAATTAATAATTTATTATATTTATAATTATATTTATTTAATTTTATTATTTATATTATCTGAATTATAATTTAATCATTATTTATTATATTTCTTATTTAACATATAAATTATTATTATTTATATTTATTATTATTATTATAATTATATTTATGTATATTATTATTTAATATAATTAATTATTTATTAATGAATTATGATTATTATTATTATTTTTTTTAAACATAATATATCATATGTGTTAATATATAATTATATATATATATAATAGTATTATATAAATATATATATTATATATATATATATATATATATATATAGTAAGATTATTAAATGTTATTTAAAATAAATTGCTTTTTGGTACTATTAAATTAATATGCGCTAAGCTCAAAAAAACCTTAATATATTATGTTCTTTTTTACGTGTCTAATATCTTTTCTCGCGAACCTATAAGTCTTAGCGAGATTATAACATATGTTCTTGTTATTACAAAATATTATGATGGTGTGATCGATGATGTCACCAAATTAGGGTTGCCGGAAATCTAAAAGATACCTATATATTAATATTATATATATAATATATTAATATATATAATATATTAATAATTATTATAATTTAAATAAATATATAGTATATAGTAATTAATATATTATATATTATAATATATTAATAGATATAATATATATTAATTTAAATAATATTATATTAATATATTAAATATATATATACATATCAATTTAATATGTTATTATTATTTAAATTATAATATATATAATATACTCTATATATAATATAGCCTTATTATATATATATATATACCATAATATATATTATAATATAATTATATATTATATATATAATATTATTAATATAATATATATTATATAATATATATATTATATATAATATATATATAATAATATATATATATATAAATATATTGAATAATTAATATTATAATATATATATTATATATATAAGATATTAATCTTATATATATATAATATTTATATATATATATATAATATATATAATATATATATATATAAATATATATATTATATATCTATATCTATATCTATATATTAATATAATTATTTTATATATATATTATTAATTATATATATATATAATAAATATATATTATATATATATTATAATTTATCATATAATATTAAATATATATATAATATATATAAATTGATATATATATATATAAATATATATTTATAATTATATATATTTTTACGTTATATATATTATTTATAATATATATTAATATTATAATATAATAATATTAAATAATAATATAATATAATATAATTATAATATATATATATATTAGAATATATAATATATATCTATATTTATATATATAATATATTATATTATTATCTAAATTAATATATTTATTATATATTTATATATATTATTATATATCAAAATATATATATATATATAATATATAATATAATATATATTATTAATATATAATATATATTATATTATATAGTATTATATATATAAATTATATTATATTATATATATAATATATATATAGTTATTAATATTTAATATATAATATTATATTATATATATCAATAAATATTATTTATAAATAAATATTTTATATTATATATATATTATACTATATATATTATATATAATTATATTAGAAGGATATTGTTAAAATTTTATAGTGATGATTAGCTGCCCCAAACTTACGTTTTTTACCATGAGCTGATACACAAACATATACGTTTTTGAATAGGATAGTATCCGTTTTTTTCATATTGACCCGGTTGTTCCAGGTAAGTTTTAATAAAAATGTCAATTTTGTCCCGTTTGTGATAAAAACTATAAATATACTTGCATATAATTCATTCATAAACTATTATATATTAACATAATGATTAAGGGTATTAATATTATACATATACTGATCAGTAATTTATAAACTATACTTAGTAGATAGTACATATGACAATGGTCTCGTTTAGTTGTAAAATAAAATTAGTGTCATGTGATCTGAATTGTATATTATGCTTTATGATAAGGTTTTGAAAGACCGAAATTTGCTGTGAAATATTACTTCATCGGAGTTCATGGTACGGTCGAATTGATAAAACACATGACCCCTTCTACGTACCTACCTAAATTTATTTTTGAATGAACCTATCACAGAAATGTATGGAAAACGAAAGCGTACTTTAAATAATCTATGTAACTAACCAATTTCAGATACAGTGACCATATAGAAGCATAATGCCTTTTCAAAATATATATGAGAGATAGAGAGAGAGAGAGAGAGGAGGAGAGAGAGAGAGAGAGAGAGAGAGAGAGAGAGAGGAGAAGAGAGAGAGAGAGAGTAGAGAGGAGAGAAGAGATGAGAGAGTAAGATGAAGTGAGAGAGAGAGAGAGAGAGAGAGAGAGTAGAGACGAGAGAGAGAGAGAGAGAGGAGAGAGAGAGAGAGAAGAGAAGAGAGAGAGATAGAGAGAGAGAGAGAGAAGAGAGAAGAGAGAGAGAGGAGAGAGGAGAGAGAGACAGTATGAGAGAGAGGAGAGAGAGAGGAGGAGAGCGAAGAGAGAGAGGAGAGAGGAGAGAGAGTAGAGTAGAGAGAGAGAGAGAGAGAGAGAGAGGGAGATGAGAGGAGAGAGAGATGAGAGAGAGAAGAGATGAGTAAGAGAGATGAAGAGAGATAAGGTAGATAAGAGAATAGAGATGATGAGAATAGAAGATGAGAGTAGAGTAGATAGAGAGAGAGAGTAGAGAGAGAGAGAGTGAAGAGGAGAGAGAGAGAGCGAGAGAGAGAGAGAAGAGAGAGAGAGAGAGAGAGAGAGAGTAGAGAGAGAGAGGAGAGAGAGAGAAGGAGAGAGAGAGAGAGAGAGAGAGAGTAGAGAGAGAGAGAGAGAGAGAAGAGAGAGAGAGAGAGAGTGGGCATAAGTGTGTATATATTGATGATAAACAAGAGATAGACTAATGTTTCTGCAATAATAAATTAAAATTTGCATCGTGTTACTTTTTTCGTGAATAAAATATTAGATAAATCACTCGTTCCGCATTTGCCTTCCTAATACCAACGTATCATTTTTGTCTCAAAATAATTTGAAATATGATCAGCCTGGGTATAACACCAGAATATTAAAAGATCACATTAAATTAGTTCCCCACTTTAAAACAATCGTTCTTTGTAATAATCGTCTGTAGAAATAAGAGCTAATTTTAAGGGTATATCTGAGAATTATTATAATTATATATAAATCTTTTTCGGTATTGTTAATAAATTGTATTATATATATATATATATATATATAGTAATTTTTGCATATACAAAACTTTAATCGTCAGAACATAATATAAATTTGAAACTAGCTAAACTGAATTTTGCTAGAAATATAAAAACCCACTATTGAAATCATAATAATTCAGTATACTCATTTTCCTTTTGATATACAAATAATTGCAAAATATATTCTTATAAAGAATAATGCACAGTAAGAAAATGATAAATAAATAGAACGTTAGAACATTGGAAAAATAAAGAAGATGTCAATTGGGCATTTTCAAGACATTTTCTAAAATGATTCAGATCTCCAAAATGGTCATGCAAATCCCACAGCACCTATACTAATGGCTTTGCAATATTACTTACACAGGATTACACTCAATAATGTACAACTAAGAAAACACTATAGCTTAAAGTACAATGCTAACTTACTCACTAACAAGTTATGAATAAACTTTATATAGTTCTAACATTTAGTAGTATTTAATACCTTATAATTAACTATTGTATATAAACTAGCGCATAATTTCGCTTAGCTAAAATAATTCTATTTGATACACACCATACACTATTAATACTATCCTAATATCCTCCTTTATCCTTATAAATTAAGGCAGGGTGCGGAGTTCGTAAAATAATATTATTTCGACTCGACTCCGATTACCGACTCACCTTATAATTCAATATTGGAATTTTCGACTTCCTCGCCCGACTCCACCAAACAAAAAGTATTCCGACTCCGACTACCGACTATATATATCCGACTCCACTTAATACAAAAGTTTGACTCCGACTCCTGAACTACCGACTTCAGCAGTCAAATTCAAAATTTCGCCATCTATATAAATAATATTATATGTTATATTTGCTCAGATTTGTGTTAAAAGAGTTACAAGTATAATAACATTTATTTTTGTGTCAAACAAGATTTTTTTTATTATTCGACTATTGTATTGTGAGAAATAAAAAATATACACTTTTTCCAATGAATCTAACTCAAAATGCGTTATACGGTAAAGCACCGTAAACACATAAAGATGTAGGCGCAACACATTGAACAGAACATAATATAATAATTTCAGTTTTCTTTGAAAAAATTGATGTAATGTAATATAATGCAATATTATTTTTATTTTATTAGTATATAAAACTAAGCAATTATAAAATTACCAGTTAATACTTTCAGTTCTAATAATAATAATAAGTAATAATACTAATATTAATATATAATTAAATATAATAATAAATAATAAATATATGATAATATAATTAAAATTAAAATAAATAATAAAAATATAATATTAAATAATAATAATATAATAATTAAATTATACAAATAATAATAATAATATAATATAAATATAATAATATAATAATAATATAATAAAACTAATATAATTAATAATTTAAATTTATATAAATTATAATAATTAATATATTAATAATTAAATAAATAATAATTAAAATAATTAATCATAATATTAATAATGATAATAAATAATTATAATATATAATAATAATAATATAATATATTAAATTAAATAATATAATAATAATAATAATTCATAAGTCACAATATGACTTTAATTATATTAAAATTATATAATTATAATAATAATAATAAAAAATTCAAAAAAATAATCAATATAATATATATAATCATAATAATAATAATAATAAAATAATAATTAATATGAATAATAATATATAATATGCATTAATTCAGAATCGTTAATGAATAAAAAAACATAAGATCATTTTACTTGACAAATTAAAAGAATTGGATTTTACAATTTAGAACTTATATATTATATATATTAATAATAATATATATATTTACTTATGATATATATATTAATATTATAATATATAATTCTATTAATTAATGTATATAATTTATATCTATACTATATATATATTATATAATATATATATTAATATGGATGCCTAAAATACACAAAATAATCAATTCAGAAAATTCCACCATTGAGAGTACTGTAATATACCTTGTGCCAAACGTGATTGCACTGCTAGAAATTTGCCCTAATAATGAAGCTTTCGGCCATATCTTAACCTTTATAGTTAAGATAATAATGAAAACATAATTATGTAATTTATCACACTTAATAAACTTGAGCACACTAATATATTCGTCCGTGCCTCACTTTTGATGTTAAGAAATACTTTTTGTTATCTAATAATGTACGGTTATCTTGATACGATTCAACATTACATAATAATAAAATAGAAGTGTATCATCAAATAACCTATAGCCGCCAGCTACAGATATTATCAAGTAAAACAATCACATATATATGAGACTTTATTCATTTGTTGTAACTCAAACACCTGTTTAAAATTTAAACAAAAACATATATTCTACAAACTGTAAGGAGTATCCCGATCGGGCTCACCACTTGGCCTACATTTGCTGACTTTATTATGTAAATCTGGGAAAAAACTAAATACTACTCGTGAAACAACAAACTTACACCTCGTAATTTTACATAATGATTAATGTTTCGAACAGACTACTCATATTTTTAGGAACACACATCCTATATCAATCAGTGTCATCAATAGAATTTCAAAGAGTTGTCATGTTAAAAATCACATATAACTGAAATAATTAGGTTTATAAGCTATCATGTTTATTTTAGACATAGAAATCAATGTTAATTCTGAGGCTCATTATCTACAGGCATACTTGTCAAACCCACTGATAATGGTCTGTATATGAACTAAGGATCCTATATCACCGACATAATTTACAAAGATGTATCGTAAAAATTTTTGTTTACAGAGCATACACCTTATGTTCAACTTGGAAAACTTTGATTGAAGAATTTGCCGCATTAAGTGTGAAATTGATCTATTGAACATATATGATATAATTTTAGATTAATATAAATAATAAGTCCTTTCTTTCTTTAAAATATAAAGAAAGTAAAAACATATAAGAAAAAATAGATAGAATTTTCTTCATTCAAAACTTCCAATGCTATTTTGTCAATAAGGAAGAGAGTGCTTCGTAATATTTTTGAATTCTCACCTCAAAATTAAATAGACACTATCTAATTAATGGTCTAAGATCTATACTATAAGTCAAACAACTGGTCATCTTTTCCTTTAGCACATATGAGATGCTTTGTCACCGACAACTCAACACGCATTGTGTACCAATATTAACTGCACTGTAGTTAGACACTAGTACGTCAACATAGTACTTAGTGTTAACACGAAGAATAGATTGCTCGAAGGTAGGCATAATAACATCTTACATATAGTCCGCAGCAATATATTTTGAACATTCATACGGCACAGTTGGTGAAATCTATACAATATTATATATATATGTATAATATATATATTAATAATTATATATCTATATATATATAATAATATTATATATATATATATATATATATAACTATATATTATAATATTATATAATATATATACTATATATATATATATCTATAAATATTATATTTATATATAATATAGTATAATTATATATTATTATATATATTATATATATACTATATAGAATATATATAGTTTATATATATAATATCCTATTATATCTTAATATCATATGCATATTAATATTATATATATCATACATACATATAATAGTATTAATGTAGGGTTAATTATATTATATAAGTAAGTTAATATATATATATATTATATATATTTATATATATATATATATATAGTATATATAAGTTAAATGAGGATCGTAGATTAATGTGGTGTATGAAGGTAGGCGTAGGTGTAGTAGTTTTAAAGTAATGAGGTAGTTTGGATGTTTAATGTATGTTTATGTTGAGCTAGTTAGGGATCGTATATTATAATATAGGGGAGTATATTATATGTATAGTTGGGTTCTATCATTATCGGGAGTGTGGAGATGGATGTTAATTTTGGTGTTGGGTGAATTGATCATATATTGAGGTGTTAGTTGTAGTGTATGTTGTGAGGCTTACGATTGCTATAGGTATATGTATGAATTTAGGGCAGTAGTATTGGGCAGTGTCGTATTTTATGCGATATGTGTGTTAAGTAGTGAATATGAGTTGATGGTATAGCGTGGTTAGACGGTATTAGTATTAATATTGTTTGGTGTTGGGGTAAGATGAGTGATATGAGTATAGGGTTAGATAGTAGTAAGTAGTATTATGAGTATATTATATTATATATTTATAATATTATTATTTTATTATATATGTTATAGTATTAAGATAAATTAATATATATAACTATAATATTTATTTTATATTATATATCTATATAATATATATATATTTATATATATATTATTTATATTTATAATATATTATATATATATATAAATATATATTTATTTCTATATATTATATATTTTATATAATTAATATTATATATATATTATATTAGTATATATAATATATAATATATTATATTTATATATATTTATATTATATATTTATATACTGTTATACTAGATATATATATATTATAATATATATATGTATATTATATATATATATTATATATTATATTTATATATTATATACTATATATATTATTCTATATAATTATATTTTATATATATATATATATATATTCATTTATTATATTGTATATATATATATTTTGATTATTATTATATATATATATATATGTAATTATGTATTATATTAATATATTATATATATATTATATATATTTAGTTATTATATTAATATATATAATATATTTATAATAATATATAATTTTAATATATATATATTATATTAATATACATTATATATAATTTATATATACTTAATATTATATATATTATCATATATATTATATATATATTATCTATATTATATATATATATATATATATAATATTGTATATAAATATATAATGTTATAAATATATTATATATATATATATATATATACTATTTATATATATCTATTATATATATAATATATAATATTAAATATATATATATATATCTATTATATATAATAGTATATAATATATATATACTAAATATATTATTATTCATTAATATTATATATATATATATACTATATATACTATATATATATATATATTATATATATTATATATCATCTATTTTATATTATATCTATATATATTATTAATATAATATATTATAAATATAGTTATATATATTATATATTATATACTATATATATTATATATATATAATATATAGTAATATATCTATATATAATATATATATATTATATATATACCATTATATTAATATATTATTATATATAATATTATATATTAATATTATATATATATATATATATTTATATATATATATTATTATATATATATAATATTATGTATTTATATCTATATTAATAATAATAATATATCTATAATATATATATTATATATATATATAATATAATATATATATTATATATATTTATTATATATATATTTATTTTATATATATATATATATAATATTATATATTATAATATATATAATAATTATATTGATATAATATATATATACTATATATATATATATATATAATATAAGTTATAAATTAGTAAGTATACTATATATATATTATATTTTTATTATTAATAATATAAATATATTATAACTATAATATATATATTATATATATATATATATTATATATATTATTATTATAAATTAATATATAAACATACTATATATACACACACCCATATATATATATACCCCCTACGGAAAAAAATATGTATATTATATGCAAAAAATATATATATATATATATATTTTTATATTATAGAGCTATATAATGTATAATATAATAGAACCTTCCACACACCAAAAATATTTCACACATGATAAGAGTAACTTATCACATATAATTTAATATATAATTAAAAACATAAAATATATAATAAAAATATATTATAAACATGTATAATTAAATAAGTAACATATTTATATATATTTTATTTATTTATCCAAAAGAATCTAAATATTATTTATATATATTATTATTATAATTTATATATATTATTATGAATATATATATATATGATACTCTGTCATAATCATATATACATATAATACCTCATTACCCATAGTTATAATATATATATATAATATATATATATATTATATATATATATATATATATGTTGTATATATATATTATATATATATATTATATATAATATATATTATATATATATATATATATATATATATATATAATATATATAAATTATATATTATTAGTTCTCTAGTTTCTAAGGAGAAACCCTTAATAGTAGATAGGAAGTATATCGCCAGTAAACCCTCGAGCGCCGAAGCCGTACTGGCGATCGGTAAGAAGTGAATGAGATTCCAGATGATTCTAAGAAATGAGAGTTGATAAGGGTTTCAAGATCTTAGATAGATTTAAAGTGAGAGTATTGGCGATAGTTAGCGGATCAGAGTGGCTACCTTTTTCGGAATAGCTGGAACATGTGCGTGCGTGCGTGTTAGTGATTGAGCACATAGATATACATTTGACACGAG
This sequence comes from Trachelipus rathkii, assembly GCA_015478945.1. Classification (NCBI taxonomy): domain Eukaryota; kingdom Metazoa; phylum Arthropoda; class Malacostraca; order Isopoda; family Trachelipodidae; genus Trachelipus; species Trachelipus rathkii. The sequence continues at coordinate 70,252 of JABUQX010055074.1, forward strand.
GGGTGGGCAAAGCACGGAAGCACTCCTCTCAAAACACGGTGAGGAATGCCATCCGGGATTTTCCCTAACTTTCATAGATTTCAGGAGCCATGCACCTCCTGATCAAATGTAATCCATCAACACTCCGTTGTCAGCCATAGGACCCTGAGAGAGAAGTAAGAGAGAGGAAGAGCAAGAAGTCCATCCGGGTTGAGTTAGAGGGAATATGGAGGTCTGAGAGATTGGCCTTTTATATTGGAGAGTAGAAACAGAATCAGAAGAAAACGAGGATGGAATGGCAGATTTCAGAAGGTTGTTAGAGATGTTTTTTGGCAAGAGGCAGAAAGTTTGTCAGTAACGAGAACGCAGGAGGTTGAGACTTTCGTTTGTATGAAAGCCGTTTGCTCGTCGAGAGTATCCTGCAACGATTTTCTAGCTGAAGATGAAAATTAGCAATTAACAAATTGCTTTTGATTATAAATTGAGTTAATTTTGAGCTATTTTTTTGTATAAAGAAATTTATTAGAGTATTTAAAGTGCTTATTTGCAAAGTTATATAGATGTTCTATATTTGTATATTAACAAGTATATTTCTTATTGAATTTTGATGTCCTGGGTTCGATTAGGTAAAATGAAATATGTGAAAAATTGTTAAGTGTTATATTTCTTTCGGTACACATTGTGCTTTACTCAAGCACAAATGCCAGAGTAACAATAAGTATATTGCATTTTAATAAAATTTTTAGTGTGCTGTTGCAAAGGTGTTTTTGCGTATTGCATTGCCTTCGCAATCTTTTTTGTGTAGTGTTGAGTTGTAAAGGCTTGGTGGTTCTAGCGCAACACAAAAATTAGTGTTGGGAAGCGCGTGCAGTATGCATATCATAAATCGGTGAGGTGCGTGCGGAACGGTGTGGTGCTTTGCTGGTGCGTGCGGAACTGTGCGGTGCGGCACGCATATTGTGCAAAATCAACTTCATTCATGCGAAGGGGTTGCGCATTTCTTTTCTCACCTGCGCTGTTCACTTTAAACGTGCGCAGTTCTTTTCAGGAGTGCGCATTTGTTTTCACACCTTCGCAGTTCATTTCAGGAGTGAGCATTTGTTTTCACACCCGTTCTGTGCACTTTAAACGTGCACAATTCATTTCAAGAGTGCGCATTTGTTTTTCAAAAGTGCGCAGTTCATTTCAGGAGTGCGCATTTGTTTTCCCACACGCGCTTTTAACCTCATGCGTGCGCAATTGACTCTATAGCTGCGCATTTCATTTCATATGTGCGCAGTGTCGTTATAGTTGCTTCACACTTCCGCATTCAACTCACACGTGCGCAATAGACTTTGTGTTGGTTTTTTGAATGCGCAATTGACTTTGTGTTTGCTTCACGTGTGCGCAATTGATTTATATGAAATTCTTCTGATCTTTTGAATTTTTAATGTAAGGACTTTTCCATTTATTGCATGTTCAGTTGTGATTTAACAACTACAAATACTCTGCATTGTTTTTTACCTTAACAACAATAATATTTGTGCATTAGGAACTCTGAAATTGAACAGCATTGCATAGATTGACTTTCATTAACTACTTCTGTGCCGTTAATTTCTCAGGCTTTATAGATTGCTTTAGTAGCCTGTTGGGAAATATTTTAAACTATATAATTTATTCACAATGGATATATTTTACAATTTAGACTTATAGGTTACAGCAGAGTTCTCAAATGAAAGACCTGCTTCCTCTTCGGATTAAAATACAGCTAGTTTAAAAGCTACATTAAAGGATTAGCTGAGTCCCCGTCGAATGAAAATTGGTGTTTTAAGAAGAAAGCTTAATTTATGCTGCAAATATTTTCCTACAAAAGAAGAAAGTGATACAGAGTTATCTACCCTCATTGACCCTGCCGTAATCAAAACTATTTTCGACAAGGTGACCTCGTTTATCTCGGACTTAAAACTAGATACTTGATGGGGAACCCATGAATAGGGGTGAGTACACAATTCGACAATCGCTTTTCTAGACGAAGAAGATTTCCGCAATGATGCTTACACATGAAAGTGGCTCAAGTCTCCAAATGTTGAAAGTTGAATATGGATATGAAATTAAATCACAAAGATCTTCTGATGACCTTTCTGATAACGAGAGGGCACCTTCAAATTCAAACAAAACATGCTGTGAACACTCTAAGTCTTTTTCAATTCAACTCTTTTAGCTGATATCCCAGATTTAAATGCGGGGTTTCGGGCAAAAAGGACAAGCAATCTCTTTCGCTCTTTTGAGGAGTTCAATAATGGTTGGGGGGGAGGAGAGGTTTGTCACAGTTGTTTAAGCTGCAGTATATCAAGTCCCATTTAAAGGGATATGCTCTTAGAGACATTTAGCATTTTACGGATACGGATGAGAACTATGAAGTTCCTATCCATTTTAAAGCATATTTGGCCAGGCCATCATTATTGATTCTATTTTTCCATGACTGGACTTATCACAACCTCTGATTGGAAGAATTTGAAACGTTTCATATCCTTATATTTTAAAGGTTTGGGCTAATTTAAAACGAGCTTAAGAGCTTGGGGTCTTGACGCTGCTTCCGCATAGGAGTTTTTCTGCAGAATTATCAGCCATATATTAGTTTGATCACTTCTTCTCATTTTTTAAGAAGAGTTGAAGCTGGTGACTAAGGAGTAGTATCGTGATTATCTGATTTTTAAGGAGCTAATCAGTGAGATAATCAATAATGCAGAGGGTTTCGTACTCTCAGACTCAACTTCATTCTCATCAACTAATTCTTCTTAAAAGGGAATTTCAAGGGATCAGATGAGACTTCTGTCAGGGTTTAATGTTTTCTGGATGTGTTAGGCCTGTAACAATTTATTCAAAAGGAACTAGTTTTCTTTGAGGCTTCAATAATATTCTAATTCAAAATTCGAATAATAATCTTCAGGAAAGTTGAGTGAAAGCTGTGCAATGGAGAATTACCATCTTTCTGTAGATTTACGTAACATAAGTAAAAGGGACGATGTGTGGGCATTAAACTATGTGCTGTAATTGTTCAGAATAAAGCACATGACAGATATATGCCCCGTAACATCATTTAGTATCCTTGCTCAAGATTGTAGAAGCAAAAACCATTTTGCGCTCTCTGTTCCGCTGGACACTTAAATTCCAAAAATAAACAAAGGGGGAGCCCAAAAATTTTTTTCCTCCGCCCGGTTTTCCAAGATTTATTGCTAGATGAATGGAAATAAAGTTGAATGTTGCAACCAATTTTGTATCTATACGTGGGCAAACATGCAGCTTCACTATATTCTGCTATTCAATTAACCCATAAGTAGCAAGACTCATATGAACAGGTAGTTCCTTTTCGTTCTCTTTCTCAATTTATTACCTATAATGCAGTAATACCCATAAAACATTCATTTAGGAGAAATAGATGTAGCATCGTCATAGTCGACCTGATATAATTTGCTGCTCGCAATTCTTCTTTCAAACACAATGTTCTGGTCGACCTTCTTTGGATGTTTTGGGTTTTGGGCGGTTAAGGGTTGCACAAGCCATAGTCGCATTTCGTTACATATATGTGGCAGTGAAGTCCCTTTGTGGGCTATGGAGATTCGGTCGATGACATCAATCTCTTTTAGGGTACTGAAACTTTATGTCAGTATGAAAACTTCCATATTATTGATTTGTTTGAAGGCAATGCCATTCAGAATCTTGCTTTTGGGTGGTTACTTTCAGAGTGAATTCTTTTCTACTTCCTCATCAACAAGATTTTCTATACAGAAAGCAGATTTCAACATCAACTCTTGATTTAGAACCAACTCAGAGGATTCTGACTGATCATGTCTATTTTCCTCCTTCTGAAAAACACCTATTTTAATGCTTTCTGAATAATCTCGTCAACTTGATCTTGACCTCATCCTACTTACCGGAGTTTTGGCATTTTTCCATGAAATAAGTGCGATCTGGATTGAATATTCATACAATTTGGAGTCTTTGGCATTCAAGAGGGAGAAAGTATTATGTACATCGATAAGGAATTATTTCTAAATTCCACAATACATTCAATTTTATCGATGAAAAAATAACCATATTGAAATCCATGGATCCCAGAATTAGTGGATCAGGTCCTTCGAATTATCAAATTGCTTTAAGTACGCTTAGACGAGTTAAAAATCGTTTTAGCAATCAAGGGCATGATTATGGCTATCACTGATGTTTTAAAGAACAACTGAGATGTGGTATTATCGAAATCATCTCTGTTGATTCGAAGGAGTTCGATCGTTTCATATGGATTCCCAACAGGCCTGTAATAAAAATGGCTGATCTACTAAAATTAGGCCTGTGTTCAATTGTAGCCTTGGAACAAAAGGCGCTTCTTCTCTTAATCAAGCCTGTTAACCAGGCATAGACTTGTTGTTCTTATAATTCGTCTCTATCTTTCTTTTAGGACCAACAATATGTGTTGTCACTGATATTCTAAAGCTCTTCAAATCTATCTTAAACTTGAAAGCGATCGTAAGTTTTGTTTCTTCTGGGAAAAAGATGGCAGGCTTGACTTATAAGTACGCAACAATCATTTTTGGCCTTGCTGGTATCACTTTTATCTTTTATGAGCGTTATAAACATCATATTATATAGATATATTCATTCGATTGGTCTTTGCTTTCTTGGTCAAGAACTTGTATGTAGATAATTTTTCTACACTCATTCATCGCCTGATGTTTTGAGAGACAGTCGTGAGGCTGGAGAGGATGAGGAGGGTGGTGTTCGGACTTGTGGTTTAAAGAGTTCCATTTTCTGAAAGTTCAAATCAAAGAGTTTCATACTTTCCTCTCATAATTGTGATAAGGAAAAAAGTTTTTTTGTATCTTTATTCATCCGAAAAATGATCTTACCTATTATCAGATTTTGGATCTGATCTCAGTACGAATAAAAGGATTATTGCTCTCCAAGTAAACAAAATCTTTGATACTTCTTTCTTTTTTCCTTCCTGTACCTTAAGGTGAACGTCTGTTGGATGGAGGCAGACCATCGGAGAGAAGAAATGAGTTAGATGACTCTATTGACAAGATCTAAAAGAAGATTGGGAAGAAACTTGTGCTTGATTCACGACCTTAAAAACTTATTCTTTTCAAGCTACTGCTTTCATTGCATCAGCAAGTCAACTCTCAAATTTTTTTGTTTTCGAAAGTCTCATGTTATGGGTTTCAGTCTACGTTACTTGGCTAGCAGCAGTGCGCATTGTTGTGG
>JABUQX010055075.1:0-7500 GCA_015478945.1 Trachelipus rathkii
AAACTATCTCTGTGGAAAATGAAGACCATCTTAAAACTAAACTGAAAACTTTTTCCTTTTCGTTTCTTAAAGACAAAAATTACAAAAATCTTTCTAATGAAGACCATGAGGCTATATCAACCCTCAAACAGAATCCAAGCATAGTAATCAAAAGACCAGACAAAGGCGGAGGAGTAATAATTATGAATAGAACCAATTATGATCTAAAACTCAAAAACATCTTGAATGACGAAAACAAATTCACCTTGGCTTCACCAAACATTAATAATATCACTAAAAATAAAATAAATAAAATAGCATATGAAATTAGGAACAAAAATATCTCTAACAAAATTAAAAGAACTGGTCATTACAATGAAGGATATATCTACGGACTACCCAAAATACACAAAGATGAAAAAGACCCACCCCTGCGTCCCGTAATATCTATGTGTGGTACTGTCACTCATGACATTGCTCAATACCTCAATACCATAATACGTCCTTACTTAGATAACACGTTTATTGTCAAATCTAATAATGAAACCCTATGTAAACTATCTCACTTAAAACTTAGCAACTCAAACAACTTGCTTCTTTGAATGTTGAATCATTATTTACGAATGTCCCCGTTGTAGAAACCATAGATATTATAATTAAACATGTTTACCATTCCAATAATCCCCCTCCTCACGACATATCCGAAAACCACATGAGGAACCTACTATTAATATGCTGCACTGAAACCCCTTTCAAATTTCAAGATAGTTTCTACCTGCAAAAGGATGGTGTTGCCATGGGTTCACCTCTGGGCCCTACATTCGCTGACTTTTACATGGCGGAGCTAGAAAATAGAATTTTGAGGGAAAACAACACATTCAACCCAGTCTTCTATGTAAGATACGTTGATGACACCCTTACTATATTTAGGAACCGTACTGACATTCTTCAGTTTATCAACCGCTTGCAAAGCCTTTCTTGCCTCAAATTCACATCTGAAACATCTCTAAATAATATTATTAACTTTTTGGATATTAAAATCAAAATTAATGATGATGGAACTTTTCTACAGGCATACATGTCAAGCCACATCTGATAATTAGGTCTGTATCCCTTTTGAATTAGTTACTAGCAGCTCCTACTCCCCAAAAATATATAAAAATTCAATTGTTTAAACACTCATATATATATATATATAATATATATTATATATATATTTATATATATATTTATATATATTAAATTTTTTATTTATTTATTTATTTATTTTTTTTATTATTTTATTAAATTTATAATTTTATTATTATATACTATTCAATTACTATATATTATACTATCTTAATTTTATTCCTTTATAATTATTTATTATTATATACTTAATATATATTATATATTATGTATTATATATATTATTATATATATATATATATATATTATATATTTATTATATATAAATATATATATATAATATTATATTATATTTTTTACTTTTTATCTTTATTTAATTTATTTATTATATTTTTTATTTTATTTAATATTATTTTTTAATTCTTAATAATATTATATTATTTAATATTTTATATATTAAAATAATTATTGGCTTATTAAATTGTGCTCGTGGTATTGGGAACATTTGATGTTGATATTAAAATGTATATGTATATACGAACCTGATTAACTTGACTTTCCCTTTTAAATTTATATCGTAAAATTTAATAATAAATATCAATAACCATCAACAATCTCTATAAACAGGACTAATACGAACATATCTTTTTCTGATAAGGATTAGATTTTATTTTAAAACTTGAAATGACTAAAAAGACTTCGATAAGATGGAAAGAATTTGCCTACTTTGGCATATTAACCAACTAACATTAATCTTACAAGTAATCAAAAAATCATAAGTTTATCTTATATATACCACAACAAGAAAACCTTTCTTCCTGCTATCTCTTACTAAGGAAAACATTTTCAAGTTATATTACATGTTTCGTGTACCAATTTCGTTTGTCCGCGAGTTCTGTTGTAACGTCTGACTGTATATATGTTTTACACAGTACTAATATGATATTAATCAGATAAGGTGCTATTATTCAAAGTCACCCTGTGTGAGGCCTTTTTAAACCAGTTATAATAGTGATATCGATACAATTTTATTTCACCTTGAATTTTATTTTTATTTTTTACATTTAAACAGGACCACATTAGAGTAACCTGATATTTCAATAGTTCTCATTTAAATTTTACCCACTTATTCAATTGAAGCGCAAACTAAAAGAGATTATAAAAGTGTTTCTTGAAGTCATCACCTGCCTTGAGTTACCTATTAGGCTTTTTTCAATTATTTTTAAATTAATATATTATGATATATACCAATTTTTTGTGCTTTCTGCTAATGTAATTTTTAATATTTATTTTTAAAGTCTGTGGTGAAAAAATTTATTCTATTTTTCAATTTTATGTTATAATTAAATCATGATTAATCTCTAAAGAATGTCCTGATGGTTATCGGACGAATAATCCAGTATCAGGAACTGATAAAATATATAAAGTAACCTCATACTTTCAATTGCAATATTTATTTCTAGAGGTAATAAATTAATTAAGTAATATATATTATAGGTGCTCTCGGTGTAAATTTCAGATTTGATAATTTTTTATGTGTATATTCATTGTTAATATTCTTGAAATGAAATCTTAATTTATAAAAAGTCTTGATTAATATATAGATTTTACTTTTTTATATATAATTATAATATATTAATAAATAATTTATTAATATCATAATTTTATTAAATAATCATTATATTTAATTTTTAATTTATCAATGTTAATACAAAATTATATATTATATTATAATATTAATATTATTAATAATAATAAAATAATATAATAAATTTATTAAATGAGATATGTAATTGATTTGTGACTATGAGTATATAGCTATTAATATATTGACATATAATGAATAATAATAATTATATGTGAATTGAATAATATTTTTTAGGATATCCGTGTTTAATCATATAATTATTATTAGAGATTACATACATTATAGTAGAGAATTAACATATATGAAGTTATATTATATAGTATTAGTATTTTATATTATATATTATGATATTGAGAGTCATTATGTTTTAATTTAATGAATAATAATAATAATAATAATAATAATAATAATAATAATAATAATAATAATAATAATAATAATAATAATAATAATAATAATAATAATAATAATAATAATAATAATAATATTAATAATAATAATAATGAATATAATGACAATAATAATAATATCAGTAATAATAATTAATAATCATAATTAACATATTAACCATGGTTGCAGCTAGCATTAGAATTTCAATTATTAATTATTATTTTAATACACTGATCCTAAATAATATCAGCACGTACTTATAATAATATTAGCAACAAGCACAATGCTAATTACGACACTAATAATAATAATAATAATAATAATAAATAATAATAATAATAATAATAATAATAATAATAATAATAATAATAATAATAATAATAATAATAATAATAATAATAATAATAATAATAATAATAATAATAATAATAATAAAAAACAAAGAAGATAAAGATAATAATAAAATAATAATGATGTTAATGAATAATAATAATAATATTAATATAATAATAATAATAATAATAAAAAATAATAATAATAATAACATAATAATAATAATCATAATAATAATAATAAAATTAGTAATAAGAAATTAAACCTCATGCTTAAAGAATAATAAAATAAAAATAATAATCATAATAATAATAATAATAATAATCAATAGTGAATAATAATAATAATAATAATAATAATAAAATAATATAATAATAAATAATAATAATAATAATAAAAAAATAATAATTAATAATAAAGATCCGAATAAAAAATAATAATAATAATTTACAATAATAATAAAAATAATAATAATAAAAATAAAATAATATAAAATAATAATAATAATAATAATAATAATAATAATAATAATAATAATAATAATAGTAATAATAATAACAATAATCAAATCAATCAATCAAAAGTACTTTATTCTTACTATATAATACATTTTTATGCTTACATAATAATATTAATACATAGGAATATATAGATGAGAAAATGGCTACTAGGGGGACGTTTTCGTCCATTGAACAGAAATAAATAAATAATCAATTCAATAATAATAATAATAATATATAATAAATAATAATAATAATAATGAATAATAAATAATAATAATAATAATAATAATAATAATAATACAGTAATAATAATAATAATAATAATAATAATAATAATAATAATAATAATAATAATAATAATAATAATAATAATAATAATAATAATAATAATAATAATAATAATTGTAGGATTATTGATGTATTTATTCATTATGTAGCTCCGCATTAATTTTATGTTATATGTTTGTTTCTTTTATGTTTTGTCTACAATTAACTATCAAACTTGAAGGTTGATTTATTTATTCCTACAATTTCTTCTTAGATACCTACCACCGCAACCATAACAGGTGATTTCTTGATTGTTTTTAAAATAATCTTTTTTCTCTATCGCACTTGCTCCATAATTACATATATTTTCCGAAGTGATAAACGCCCTTGCTCTACTTAATATTTCCTCAATACCACAACTTTCTATGTTTTCCTTTGCTCTTAGTTTCCTTCGCTAAATATTTTTTTTTTTTTTTTTTTTTTTTTTTTTTTTTTTTTTTTTTTTTTTTTTTTTTTTTATTTTTTTCTAGGAAGACCGTTGACAAATAATCTCTTCAGCAATGTTTCTCCCCCCAACATTAGCACTCCTAGCAAGCCTCTTGATCTCATTCATATAAACCTCAATGTTTTCACCACTCCATCTCTTAGCACACAGCTGACTGAAAGCAACAAATGGGTCTTCCCCGAATACTTTTCTTAATTTTTTCTTGATTTCCTCTGCAGACAACTTCTCTTCCTCACTAAGTTCCAAATAAACCGCCAAAGCCTCTTTCTCCAGTAACATCGGCAGCAATGATTCCTCGTTCTTTAACTTTTGGGTTTTGACCACCAGCTCGACTTTCAGAATCCACGACTCTAAATCTACCACGCCGTCAAAAGGCTTTACAACGTCAAAAATTTTAAAGCTGCTCGAAGTCATCTTGAATTTCTCTCTTTAGCCCGGATAGCTTGTAGGAATAAATAAATCAACCTTCACGTTTGATAGTTAATTGTAGACAAAACATAAAAGAAACAAACATATAACATAAAATTAATGCGGAGCTACATAATGAATAAATACATCAATAATCCTACAATAATAATAATAATAATAATAATAATAATAATAATAATAATAATAATAATAATAATAATAATAATAATAATAATAATAATAATAATAATAATAATAATAATAATAATAATAATAATAATAATAATAATAACAATAATAATAAAATAATAATAATAATAATAATAATAATAATAATAATAATAATAATAATAATAATTAATGATAATAATAATAATAATAATAATAATAATAAATAATAATAATAATAATAATAATAATAATAATAAATAATAATAATAATAAACTAAACTAATAGTATTAATGATGATAATAATTTCACATTATAACATTATTATATAAAATAATAATAATATAAATAATATAATAATAAAGTAAAACTATAATAATAAATAAAAATAGTAAAATACATACTAACCATAATAATAAAAATAATAAAATAAAAATATAACAATATAAGAACATAATTTCATAACGGATAATAATAACAATAATAATAATATAATAATAATAATAATAATAATAATAGAATAATAATAATAATAATAATAATAATAATAATGAATAAATAATAATAATAATAAATAATAATAATAATAAATAGATAAATAATAATAATAATATTGGAATATAAAGAGCATGATTGCTAACTAATAATAATAAAAAAATAATAATAATAATACACCAACACCGATTAGCACAAACTACTAATAAAATTATTCTTATAATATAAGTTAAAATAAACATTAGTAATAAAAAATAAAAAGCAATAATAATAATAATAATTATACCACTATAAATACAATTTAATAATAATAAAAATACTAATACTAATAATAATAAATAATAATAATAATAATAATAATAATAATAATAATAATAATAATAATAATAATAATAATAATAATAATAATAATAATAATAATAATAATAATAATAAAAATAATAATGCCAAAATAATAATAATTATAATAATAATAATATAAATAATAATATAATAATAATAATATAATATAATAAATATATTAATAATAATAATAATAGCAGTAGCAAATAAAAAATATAATAATAATAAATAATAATAAATCGTAATAAAATAATAATAATAATAATAATAATAATAATAATAAATAATAATAATAATAATAATAATAATAATAATAATAATAATAAGTTATATTGGTATACATAACATCAAACCGCTATCATCATTAACTTTTAAATTCTAAGAGAAACTATGAGAGCTCAAAAAATTATTAATAACTGCTATAGGAATCATCACCATCCGTCGTAGAATATGACCTAACGAGAGTAGGAATGCCCTCGTTAGTATTTAGATAATAAGAAGCTTCTGATATTTCTACGAAACGACCCAATGGTGAGTGACTCCTGCACATTTTTAGGTAGATTATTCCACAATTCTATGCCCTTATATGAGATGGCCCTCCGAAATTTCGTTAGGGTGAATTTTGCTTTGTCTAAGGTAAGGGAGTTTGTGCTACGGAGATTGTTTGTTCTCAAAGTTTGGTTTTGTACAAGTATGTTAGTCAAAAGATCATTTGCAGTTCCATTTATGAATTTAAAGATGTGACTACTTACTGTTATGGTATAAATATCCAATGTAAGTTTTAAGTATAAGACTAATTTTTGAAATTAGTGGGGTTTTTTTTTAAGGTTGTTTTCGGGGCTGATATTACACGAATTATTTTTTTTTTTTTGCATAACGATTAGAGGTTGTAGCAGGTATTCACTTGCACAACCCCATACTGAAAGACAGTAGAGTAGGTGAGGATAAACAAGACTATAGTAAAGGTTTTTTAAAATATATTTTGAAACAAAATTCCTTATCTTAAGGAATGCATAGTTAGCATAGGATAGTTTGCTAATGAGACTATTTATGTGTTCTTTGAAAGAAAGCTTGTCATCAAGAATAACACCTAATAACTTGGCAGACGATATCCGATTTATAATTATATTTTTTGCTCTTACATTTAGTTGAACAGGGTTATTTTGATTTGTTATTACTAGGTAATTTGTTTTTTGTAGATTTAGGGAGTCTGTTTGCCTCTCACAATGCAATAAATGTTTTTTTATTTTTCATTATTTACTTTGTCGTTAAGTGTGTTTATATACGGTCTGATATTAAAGATTGGCAGGTGTCATCAGCATATCGAGAGTGT
>JABUQX010055075.1:15000-35000 GCA_015478945.1 Trachelipus rathkii
CATTAATTATTTAAATATGAAATATTAGGAAAGGTTAGAAACTTTTCATTATCAAGGCTTATATGAAAAGTTAACTGGAGACAGTGATCTCGAACTAAGAGAAGGCTTATTGATCGGTAAATGTTATTAATATCCTGTACATTGTGGACTTAAATTTTGAGAGTAAAGTAATTACAAAGTCTCAGGTTTGCACCTTTCAAACAAGTTTTAGAATACTTATTCTATTAAAGAAGTTACGTTTCGTAATGAGATCAAGTAATAAACCTGAAATGATAGATACATCAGTCAAGCATGTAAGTTTCAATAATTATTAAATTCCTAAACGAATACTAAAAGGTTGAAATCTAAAGAAATGGATCTAAAGGATAGGCTCTTATGAGATGAGTCAAGAGAGGAAAAAATTGGAAATTTAAATCTTGAGGAATGTTATAATAAAGAAAAGTGATTCTCAAACTTGTGCTAGGTTGAAAGGGAGGCTAAGGAGAGAGAGGTGATAGAATATACAGGAATTGCTGGCGGAAGTTTGTTATAATTAGTTACCTCTATCTGCGACAGAGTATAACTATAAAGCAAACAGGAGTATAGCGGATAATGGATGGAAACACTTGAAAATGGAAACACGCTTGATTCCGTGTAAGAGATTATCTTACGCTACTGCAGTTATCTTCGGAAATTACTGAACTCTGAGAGATGCGAGACAGTAAATCTCCAGAATATTGTTGTATGAGTCACAAGAATAACGCCTCCGATATCTTACTCTAACTATACATCTTATAATGATGAGCGATCTAAATGGAGTGTACTTGAAGGAGGATTACTTGAGAGAGAGGGGAACAATATGAAGGAGTTCAAACTAGATCTACCCAAGAGCTGAGTCATACTACTATTCTCGGATATCACTTAAATACTATATCATAAAATCTATTTATAAATAATATATTCTACTAGAGGAACAATCATTTATATATTGGAGCACATAACATAACTGAGCTCTCATTTGACTATGATACATTACTCAACATCCATATTGCCACACGTACAAATATTTTAGATAAGTATTTTATTTGACTTCAAATTTTTAGGCAGAATAGAATCTCTTAATAAGCTATGTGTGATTAATTTATATTCACATATATGTCATATTCGATGAACGTATATTCAAAGAAACTCATTTCATTAATGGTGACTGACACACAGTGAACACCGATCTAAAGTAGCGTTGTATATACATACAATTAAGGTGAGAGAGTGAAGGTGAGTGTGAGTGAACGACTTGACCACGGTGTGTGTGCGGTGTGTGGTCTGAGTCAATCTCGCGCAATAACAACGCTTAATCTCTAATGGATCTTCAGTGTGAGTGAGTATGTCAACCGTGTATCACATTCGAATTTATCTCGTGTTTTCGTGATTTAAAATTTTTTACACTTGAAGTTGAGATCGAGTTTGATTACATATTTTGTAGCTTACTACACGCAAAGTGAGACATTATCATGAGGGCAATTCAGATTGATATACTCTCGAATTTAATGTCATTGAGAGTAGATCACTTAGGAGAGAGGATGTCTGTGTTGGGCATATAGCCTTGTAATAGTACATTTCATGATAGACAGTTTATGATGAGGACCTCAGCGAGAAGGAAAATAATAATAGCTAAAGGATTAGATAGTAACCATAGAAGACAATTAGAGAGTTAATTTGAAGGAAGTCAACATATAATATTATACTATGTGACGGTTTTGGAACTAGAGAATCTATAAGTCAAAATGCCTAGTAATAATGTGGAACTTGGATATTTTTCTATTCTCACTATAAAAAAATATACGTATAGATTTTTATTAAATGCTTATGAATTATATAGTATATCCTATATACAAAGTATTAATATAAGAGTATTTCTTAATATTAATCAGGTAGACATAATTTTGACTACATATTAGTTTATGTTACTGTTTATATTGTATACCACATTATTATTTTGAGTTTAATGGGTTGTATAATAAGTCTTTATATAAACTACCATATATATTATATACACTTATTTTATCCTCCATAATAAATTAGGGGTGTTACTACTTGTTTAGAGGTATACCATTTCAAACCATTGAAACACCTATTACGATCTTAGCTGATTTATAGGTATAATACATATATATATACTATAATATTCGTAGGAAGAGATTACATCCGTAAGTAGGAGTGAGTACCTCACCTACTATTGAGAACTCGCACTTTAGTGATGAGCTTGAGAGGACGAGTGTCACCTAAGCTTGACTTCAGAGAAATACTAGTATCCCTAATTTTGGAGAATAACAACACTCAAGAAGTGAAAGGACTAACTGATGAGGATGATAGAAGTCTGAATCATAATCTCGTCGAGAACTTTAACAAGTTAGATAGAGTTATGGGAAGAAAAGAAAGAGGACCTATATTGTGATTGTTCACGTGTTACTTATGTGTGTCTGAAGTGAAGATTATACGTTGCTAGTAATTCATACCCTAGACAATTTGACCAATTTTATTTTGTGTTTTGAATTAAAAGCTCTATTTGTATGCCGGGAGAGATTGTGCACGCATTATTTGTGAGATGGACTTAATATATACTCTTACCTATTTATTGTGTATATATTATTATATTGAGTGTAGAGTGGTATTCTACTCTATATAACTGTTCACTTTATATATACTTATTTTCTTAATGTTTAGAGTATTTATATTACTATATATAAATCATCAGAAAAACTCATAATATAAACTCATAATATCATACTTATTTATTAACTTATTATTCACATAACTCATACCCATATTGACCCTCTATTTTACTCATATTCCGGAACTGAGGTTATATAGTATATATATAATATAGTATTTTATATCATATGAGAGAGTACAACTTATATATATATAATTATATATATATAGTATTATATATACTATATATATATATATATACACTATATATTCTGTTATATATCTTAAATGTACATTAAATAAGGTATATAATATATATTACGAGTATATATTATCAACATATTTATTATTATAGGTAGGTCATATATTTCCATTGATCTAAAGTTTAAGAATACTTACTGGTCTTACCGATAATATCTAAGCTAAAAAGATATATTATATATTCATCATAATAACTCAGACTGCGTTCACCCAATATAAATATGAACTCTATATCATAAATAGTTACTTAAGTAAGAGAAAAAATTTCGTAATTGATGTTTGCACTCTTGAATGATCAGAATTTATGTGTGAGTATACTTATTAAAGGAAAATTCAGATGAGCTTCGGATATTTACTTATATGTAGGTGCAATATCATTATGTTCTATCACTGCCTACATTAGTAATGTATCTGTTGAATTATTATTACCCTATACTAGGCATTTTCCCTCTATAATTATATTTACTTCCCTCTTCATTTTAAGAGCCTCACCTCAGTATGATTACAGTAGGCTTTGTATAGTTAACAGAGTATGCTATTTATTTTTATGTTAGCTAATGAATTATACTTGATAATTAGTGAGTAACTTATAATATGAGAGTGAGTGAGAGACGAACCAAGGCTTTACTATTAAGTGCCTCTTTCTTTCCCACTCACCATTCATCTTAGTTATTGAAGAACTTCCAAATAAACTTATTATATTCCCTATACTTCCGTCGAGAGGGAATTACTATACTTAAATAATATTAGTAGCTTTGGCTTGAGTCGCTATTATATAGAATAAATATTTACTGTATATATGTGTTGATAAGGCGACCTCAAAGAAACTCGAATTTGGCCTCTATAATATTAGTCTTAATTGTGGTTATAATATATATACCTATATATTATATAATAATCAGTATTCTTTCCTAAAATTACCACATTACTTGATTCTTAATAGAAATTATATATCCACCTAGCTATTATAGTAGTAGTAGTATCATATATATATATAAGAGGTCCTTTTATTTAGTATAGCTGTTGAGCTATATCTAAATTTCCCATTATGATGTGAGTATCACTTAGTGTAGAACATCTCAAGGCTATCTCTGTGGTATACCTATATATATCTATATATATATATATATATATATTATATACTCATATATATATATATATATATAGTTATATATTTAATATATATATATATATTATACATATCATATATATATATAATATAATATAGTATATATATATATATATATCATTTTCACTTATCCAGCTCACAACTAATCTTATGTTCGCAGGGTATTCATAATAGAAACACTTGAAACATTTGCTCACTATTAGCCATGCGTTAATAATATTCATTCCTTTATTAAGGGGTCTACTACTCACACTCTCTTCAGTAGTACAGTAGACTAATATACTATCTTTAATGAGAGTGTATTATACTAGATGGATGCTTTGCTTCTCAGCACATATATAGAATTTCATAGTTGAGATAGTACTTTGTATATAATGAAATACGAAGGCTTCATATATCTCATTTTGTGTAGTCTATATATAATATATATATCTTTATTCTTTTTTTTAATATATCACAACACTAAACCATATATATATATATATATATATATATATATATATATATATATATATAATATATAATAATTTATCATATAAGTATATTAATATGTATTATATAATAATATTAATATATCTGTTCTTGGAAATTCCCTTAGTCCATATATATTTATTATTCTCATATTAATATATATTTTCACATATACTTTTTTAATGATAGTACCTACATATAATATACGTCAGGTATTAATTTTGTTATTATAGTATGTGGTTATATATTGTGAGTGGGTAATATTTTATCCTTATTATATTTTTTATCATTCTGCCCACTATATCTCTCTGCACCTTAATTGGGCCTAGATTACTAAGTGTGGCGCAGAGCTGCCTCTCACACACCGGAAGTGCGAGTGAAGCCGCACATGAACTTCCACCGGTCTGTGAAGACACGTCAGAAGAAGAGAAAATAACCTGACTGCAAAACACTGCTGACCAATTTCTTTGAATTTCCAGGCTCGGATGGGTCGCGTATAGCCAGGAGTGACACATCCGTGAGAGGAGGCTGGGTTATTGTGTCTTGGGAATTGCGAGTTCAGAGTTGAGTGTGGATTATGTTGGAGGAGGTGGAAGCATTAGATACTGAATTTGTGAAGTGTATCACGAGATAATACGAGAATTCTTAGGAGATTACCTATACGAGTCCTAAAGAACGTTTTTGGGTGGTGACCTGATCCTAGAGAACTTCCGGAGATAGCAGAGGGTCGATCATTATAAAGGCCGCTAGTGTATGAGAAGTGCACAGATTTCACCTGATATCCTAGGAGAGGAATAGTTATTGATGGTGGGTAGTTTTAAGTAAATTAGCTAAGTTTATATATCAATTGCGAGAATGGTGCGCAGAAGTCTTAACTGGCCTAGACTCAATCGTGTTTGTGTTTTATATACGATATACAATGGAACTACCTAGAGAGGCTCCAATAACAGAACCAACGCACTGACTAACAATTGGTAAGGAGAGAGAAACTCATATTTGTATCAAAGGCATCACGACATATGATAATAAAGACAATGGACTGCGCTAGAACGAAAAGACGGAGGTGGAACACAAAATATTCCATTAATCCACAACTCAGACCCACGATACTACTTTGTCGGAGTGCCAGGCTGGTTTTTGGTTTTTTGGGTTTCTAAAAAAAAGAGAGAAAAGAAGGGGATGATGTTAGAAAATGTTGTGGACATAAGGTATATGTAGTTGGCCATAGTTTTTCATACTGCATAGGGAATTCTAAGAAACCCACCACATCTAAATAACATTTCTCAGAGCTGTGTGTCACATTAGGGGGTATGGAGTGAGTATTAGGATTAAAATCTGTAGTCGAGTGAAATTTGATTGATGAGGAACTGTTTTAATTGAGTTTTTAACAAATCAAAGTGAGCAAATCTCGTTCTTTGTCTGATGGATTATAACTAGGTGTCAGTATGTGCGTGAGAGATTTGGGTGATACCACGTCAATATTGAGACAGATCTTTGCCAGAATACCTATGTTTTTGATAGATGTAGTTATTGAAAGAAGTGCCTGGGAGGACCCATCGTTGAGAGCACTACCGGTTTTATATTTGCTTGCTATTTAAGGGGTATTTTTTTATTTATATAAGTAGATGAGTGTGTGTTTCCGTATAGATTACAGCGAGAGTGTGTGTCTGAGCAAGAGTAGGGTTTCGAGAGGGTGTAGTTTTCGCTTGGGTTGAGGAAGTTACAATTTGGTCGATGGGGGTGGGAGAACGATCAATGTGAGCACGTCATAAAGGTAAGTGACCCTGAGCACTTATTTTTTCTGTGAGTGGTTTATTGTACTTAATGAAAGGAGTAGTTTGTCTGTTGTTTACTAGAAAAGGTGATTTATCAAGGAAACAGGATGCACGAAGTGATTTATGAGAGTGAGTCTAGATTAAATATAAGTGTGGTGGAGCGCATTGGTCATCAAGACTGAGGGGATTGTTCTTGTCATTAACTTTATGTTGTTATTAATTAACCACTTTTCTAATAGTGTAGAGATATTCTTTATGGTTGGAGTGATAATTGATTAGATTGTTTTTAAACGTCTGGGCTGTCATGGGAAATTACAGACCTCTAGAGTGCGTCGTCTCGTAAGTAAGAGTTATTGTACTATGTGTATAGGTGTGAATTGGGGGTGGGTAAACGTATAAAACAAGAACGTTTGAAACATAATATATGTGAGGACGCAATCGTTGACTACCCTTAGTAGGAGAGATATCGTCCATCTCCTTTGTAATTTGATAGAATGGCGAGTGGTGTTTTCTGAGAGCTCATAAAGAGTATTAGCGTAAATGAGTGAGTGAGAGGATATCGAGGAGAGCTCTCACATTTGAGATTTGAGTCTGAGCTACCTTTTTTTCTAATTAGGGTTGCTGTCGATGTGGCACTTATATATTTTGTAATAAGTGATGGATGTGTGGGTTGAACTGGAATTATTCGTTATATGGATCCTTATCTGTATTTATGTCTTATTAAGCGGTGAGTTTTTGTCACTATGTTCGAGAATAAAAAAGTAAAGCTATCAATGATTGTATTTTGTGGTGAAGTGAAGCGTGAGGGCTTTCGTCATTGTTGATGCTGTGTATCCTTGTGTAATCCCCTTGTAGGAAGACTCTGAAGAGATTGTTAAATTTAGGGGTGTGGTCGCAAAAAATCCCTTCGAAATAATACTCAAAAAAAAACATCGATTTACTTGTTAGTTCTTCAGTAATTATATACTTTCGGTTAAACTATACCCTTAAATTAGGAAGAAGTTCCTTTATTACTATATATATCTCAACTTTATATGAGTTTATCATAATGTTAAACCACTTAAATTTGTGTTTATGTGCTCATTAATTCTTTATAGCATTTTATATTATATATATATATATATATATATATAATTTATTATCCTCATAAAACAAAGAATTGTCTCATGTGAAAATACTTTCACAGTTTTGTTTCTGATGTATATCGATACTATTATATTATATATATATGTATCGATATATCCCTACATTGCAATCTAAATATAGGGCTTCTATATATATTTATATTAATATTGAGTTTAGTATTAAGTATTCTACTGCAGTTTCACTTAAAACAGCTACAAAAGAATTGGGTAGGTATAAGGATGGAAGGGGAAGTTATGTAGTCTTATTTTTTATGGTTTGATGTTATTAGGGATTTAATGATGTTGTTATTCCAGAATTGGGGGTATGTAGCTAAGTAATTGCCTTATAAGAATCTATTATGTTAAGTAAGATTTCTGTGATCTCGTTTGGAGGATTTTTGTTTTATAGTATAGTCATCCTCAATGTGTTAATATTTTTTAAAATGAATCAAGCCAATCGTAACTTGGAAATTTAGCTCGCAATAGGACCTTGGTTATAGTTAACTTTTAAAAGAAAACTCTCGAGAACTTATTATGAGGGTTTTTAATGGTTTAATAAATATCAAATAAAAGTGTGGTGTGTGAGAGGTGGAGTAAAGGAATGATGTGGTTCAATAAACCTGGCAACGAATATCTTTCTGAGATAGTTAAATGTTATCTTATTCTTATGCTTGAATCTATTTTCGTCCAGAGAGTGTAGCTCGAGGTTTGGTTTCTGCGCGAGAGCATCTGATAGCTACGTGGAATGTTTAGTCAGAACTGTCTGATTGTTGTAGTCATATGAGGAGGAAGAGAAACTGAGTTATTGAATGGATAATTCAAATGATTAAGTGTGATTTCGTTTTGTAATATCTGAGTGAGAGTAAGGGAGTATTTGTCTATAGATGAGTTGTTATCAGATGTCATTTTGATGACTTCCAGTTTTCTTAAATTGTCTACAATGGAACTAATGCCATAGAATATATATATAACTATTAAACTATAATAGATATATAATGTATTTCTGCATAAATCTTTATATTGTAGTGTTCGGTTTAGTGAGATATTTATCGAGCTTTATTTGTGTTAGGGAGAATTGTAGAGGGTTCGTGCATACGGGGTTACGGTGTGGGTTAGATATAATTGGCTCAAGTGAAATTTGCTTAGTATTGATGATATGGTGAGTTGAGAGTTCAATTTATGCTCAAAGATGCAGAGACATTGTCATTTGATTGAGATGATGCTGGGCTGAACTCCGAGAGGGATTAGCAATCAGATATATCTTGCTGTACGATGTATATGTTTGAATTTTTTCTATAGTGCGGTAGCCTTGAGAGTAGCACATTGATTGATGAGTGAATTTAGCGGTAGACTTTTAATACTTATAGATTGTCAGTTTCTGGAGATTTAAGTTCCTATATGTGAAATTATAAGAGGGCACGGATATAATTGTTAAGGATTGGGGATTAGTTACTTTCAGATGTTACTATTTAAGGATTGGGATACTCGTGGTGTTATGTATTATGAGTGGATCGATTGTAATCCCCGGATATATTGGGTTAAGTTTGTAATAGCAGGCCACGTCTTGTCTTTTGTTCTGCTGTAGCTAGTGTACGTAGTAGTCTTTCACCTTTCTTTTTTTTTGGGGGGATTGATTGGGGGGAGTTTAAGAAATAAGATAATGCAATAAGCTTATCCGATTGTTATATCACAGTTATAGTGTCTCCAATAGTTAGATAATAGTGTAAGGAGGAGGGAACAGAATGTACGTTGGGAAGTATGGGTATGGTTAACTTTGGAAGGGATTCGGATAGGAGAGGTTTTTTATATTTGAGGAATTAAGGACTATTTAGGGATTCTAATTCGTTAAGATATGATTGCCTTTCGGTTGTTGAATGATCGTATGGTGATTTGATTTTGATCTCAGCCGTGTGGTTCGAGCTAGTGAGAAAAGGGATCATAGCCGGTGCCGAGGATACCTTGTAAGTAAAAAGTTGTGTATGTAGTATCTACACTCACTTATGATATAGTAGGAGAGGTATGTGATGGTGTGTGTGGCGAGGGGGATATGCACGAGGAGTGGCGAGGAGTCAATATTGAGATTAGAAGATTGTTATAGGTGGCTCTTGTTCGGGAGGATGGAACAAGAATTGGGATTTTTATTAGTGTGACGTCCTGGTAATAAAAGATGGAGGCGAGAGAAGTATTGTTGTTGTGGTAAGTAAGTGACTGTATTATGAAATCAGGTTGTTAAGCAGGGAGACTATTTGTGGGAAAAAGTGAGGGGGAGTAGGTAGCGTCATAACCTAGTAAGAACGTGGGCCAGTTCGCGGGGTTTTTGGCGCGGAAGTGAGGCTTCCTTGTATGAGGCCGCTATATGGCGAGTTGGATATTCTATTTTTGAAAGGAATTCTGTTAAGTAATTCTAATGGCTATTATATTAGATGTATATATCAGAGAGCCTGTTAATATAATTTGAGAGTAATATACTATAGGAGAAGATTTTTAGTGGGTTTAGTGGAAGGAGAAATTTTTTTTAGAATGAAATAGTATTATTGAAGGTACAAAGAGTGGCTCAAGAGTAATTGCATAAGGTATATAATCCGTGGGTTTTATATTCGTAAGAGGGGAGAGTTTAGAGAAGGAGGAGAGAACAGGTGCAATCTAGAATCGCAGCTTGAGTGAGGCATTCTTTGCGACTCATGAGAATGCTAGTGGTGTAACAATGCGCGATGTAGTTGACAGATAGTAAGTAGTGACATATGGGCGTAGTAGGGTGTCCACGGATGTTCTCTCGACAATCACACCTCTCTAGTACCCGAGAGAAGGAGAGATTGTAAGCTAGATTCTCTTAATGCCTTACTTATTATGATTGATAAACGATTAACGAATAGAAAGAGGAGTGGTGATGTATATGGGAATTGTTGAATGTAATGGAGATAATCAAAGGTTAAACTACGAAAAAGAGATATAGCAATATGAACAGTACTCGTAGTCCACCTGGACGCTATCTCTGGCCTTTCTTCAGTAGATCTCTGTCCAGGTTGTATGGGTGAGTGTTACATTGGCCTAGTTATATTATGAGCTGAGTTCCACCTGGGCGACAGGTCGCATATTAAAGAATTTTATATACTATAGCAGCCCGCCAGGGAGAAAAACAAGTAACGCACAGGTAGAGAAGGATCCAACGAGGGTAGGTTGCCTTCATTCTATCATAACAGTATATTAAATATTAATATAATGTTCATTATTGTGATAATAATTATATTATTGATTGATTTTAGAATACTTTGATTAAAAATAATATGAGATGCTATAGATATATTGGTTGATAAATAAATAAGTGATGTTAAACTACTAATTATTCGTATATTACATATATATTAGAAAATATATACATATAGGACTCACAATTATACATATATATCATTTTTAGTATATCAAACAAAATGAACAAATATATTAAAATTATCTGAAAGACTTAATTCCATCTTCATGTTTCACTCTCTAAAATTCTAATTATAAGAGAGTGACATGAACTTAAAGTTACGTAACTATTAATAGTAAAGGCTATTATTTATAATTATCTATACACATTATTCCTACTTATTATATATAATTAATTTATAAATCATATAATATATATAATATTATTATATCAATTATACTAATAATGGATATTTTTATTGAGCATTTTATGACCAAACTAACAAATCAATGTTTAATAATATTGTAATTCACACTTTTAATAGAAAAAATGTATACTTACTTAATCCCTGTACTACTAGATTAGCCACTAACATTTCTTTACAATATTAATATATACATATATATGATTCATTATATAGAAATAATAATTTATTATTTATTTAAGTTGTTTTATTTGAGTAATTTAGAGTTCCTTGATATAGTGATCTAGTGATGTGAGTGAGAGTCGCCATATCTGAGCAATCTTAATTATATTTTAGTTAAAATAAAATAAATATTTGAGACTATAAAGTATATAAATATAAACAAAAATGTGACTCACTAATAGGTCTGATACACTTTAGACAATACTTTACTTGTGACATCTTCATTATCTAGTACCATAGGTTCAATTGCTGAGATTACAGATTCAGAGAATGAGAGTTAAATGAGGCGAAATGTGCGTATGCATAACCAATCATTGTGAGTGACATTTGTTATGTGGTAAAGTTTTTAAATATTTAAAATTCATAATCGAAATGTCACAGGCATATAAGTCCAGGTCGAGAGTATTGTGATTAATACTAATTTGAGGTTTATTAATAGTTAATTATTGCAAGCTATGCTGTGATATTTATGATGTCTTGTAATATGCCATGAACCTCACCCTATATATATATATATATATATAATATATATTATATATATATATATATATTTATATATATATATAGTATAATATACCTTATTATTTTTCTATATATATAATATAATTATAAATAATTAATATGAGTATTAGTATTATTATATAAAATTTATTTATTAATTCTTATCCATATATATATACATTAATTTATATATAATATATATTATAATATAATAATATATATATAATATATATATATATTATTAATTATTATATATAAATATATATATATATATATATATATCTTATATTATTATATTATATATATATATAATATATATATAATAATCTATAATATATATAATATAATAATTATTAATTAATTATATTAAAATATTAATATATATACTATATAATATTTATATTATATTAAATATATATAATATTATATATAATATATATATATATATAATATATATATATTATGTTAGTATTTTATAGTATCAAAAGCATTTCATTATGATATATATATATATATTATATATATATATATATATAGTCAGGACGGAGGGATGGTGTCTAAAGGATATATATCCAGGACGGAGGGTAGATGACGGATATATGGGCAGAACTCAAACACATGAATGGATGCAAAATCCTTTAATGTGACGAATCGTTCTGGTACTAACGTTGCTAAGGGAACATATTTAAGCCTAATGGTTGCTATGGATCACATTGATAGGGTAGTGTATTTAGGCCTAACGGTTGAAATTGTGACTTAACGAACAACGGTTAGTACATGGATGTGAAGTCATTTGAAAAGACATTCATGAATATGGAATGCAGGTGTTAAATGTAACCCATAAACGTACGTGAAATATAAAAATAGATTGAAAATATATCATAACGGTTAAAAACACTAATAAACGTTCATGAATACTATTGTGTTATAGAAAACGAAGCGACACGGAGCGACAAGACGTAAAAAACGATGCGGTGCTTTGCGGTGCGTTGCGGTGTGATGCGGAACTGTGCGGTGCGGTGCGGTGCGGTGCGGTGCCGTGCGGTTCGGCAGAGTCTTGCGGAAAAACGCGTTGGCAAACTCGGGAAATTTCGTTAAAGTTTTCAAATTAAAAAAAAAAATTACAATCAGATACAGGAAAATGAGTCGCTTTAAGACAGGATGGTAAGCAGAAACAGGATTGTAAACAGAAACAGTAGGACAAAATGTTTTTGGTTTAATAGGCCAATAAACCACCAATTTTTTCTCTCCGATTCCCGAAAAAGGCCCCCCCCCCCCCCCTCCCCAGGAAAAAGTATTTCGTGGGAAAGTTGCTTAATATATATAAGTAGTGAAACAGGGTAATAAGGCTGAGTGATAGAAATCGCTCACCACTCAATAAAAGGTCAGCAAAGAACGTGATGTCTTTAGGATCCTACTTATCGATTGCTGAATAGCACTAAACGCGCTCACGGGGAAGAACCTACGTGAAATTATCGGGGCGAAAGTAACAATAACAATAACAGGTTTCAACTACGTTTGCCAGTTACTTTATGTATGTGTATGTACGTGTTAGTGTGAACCTGTATGTTATTTGTTACTTTCGCCCCGATAAATCCCTAGGTTCTCCCCTACCCCTTTACTCTATTCAGCTAATCTAAGACATCACGTTCTTTTCTGATCCTTTTATTGGGTGACAGAGCATCTCTCATCATCCAGCCTATTTAACCCGTTGTTAACATATATATATTTAGCAATTTCTATTAATCAGCTTCCTTCCTGAGCCCTTTTTCGGGTACAAATTTGTCCCATTCTGTCATCCTGGTTGTCCGACATATATATATTTATGCGACTTTTTCTGCTTAGATCAGATAGCTCTTCTCCATCACACGATATTCTTTTTTTCTCTTGGCTTACGGTAAAATTTATATCCGAGTTTGACACCAGATACACGAGTTTTTTCCACGCAGGAACCACAAAAGTACCGACATACGGTGCATGTCACTCCCGCCCGCACGCAACCGAGAGCAGAGGTAACCGCAAATCACACACTGACATACGCTCTCTGCAAGCACCGCATCGTATTTTGACGTCATCATCGCTCCTCGGTCGCTTTCCGCTCTTTCTATAACAGATAGTAGTGAAGTCATGAATCGGTTATTAAGTCGTAGTTTTAACCGTGTATATGATCTATAAGTGTGTTCCAACATACATTTTTTATTTCACGCACGTTTATGGGCCTAGCGAGTTATAACAACCTGCATTCCATAGCTCATGAATTGGTTTCCACAATACTTCACACATCCATGTATCTAACCGTTTGTCTCGTTATATCAACGATCCAATACATGAGCTTTAGGAGTATTGTCAACCTAAATAAGAGCTAGATTGGTTTACATATTCAAATAGTATCCAATATGCATAACCAATAGGACATAAATATGTTCCCTTAGCAACGTTAGTAACAGAACAGAGTAATTCGATCTATCTTTTATAAGTGTATTAGAGCATCTTACTAGTGATTTTCGCATCATGAGAAATCCGTACATTCTACTTTCCTGTTCCCTGAGCGACTATCCATATCCTTTAGACTACATCCTCCTTTGCTTATAGAGTCCCTGACTATATATAATAAATAATAGTTTATTATTATTTATTTTTTTCTACTTTATAGTTAGTATATTTCGTATTTTATGAATTAATATTATATATATATTAATTATTTTTAGTATACACATTGACAATTAGGTATATTGCATTATATCCTAGTGGAGGTAGTCACTAAGTACTGGCTACTAGCTTTATAATTTATTAATATATATTAATATAAATTTATAATTATAAGTATAATATTATAATTATATATTAATATATATATATATTATATATATATATAATATATATAAATAATTATATATTAATTAATATATAATATTTTATATATAATTATATAATATATATATATATATATATATATATATATATATTTATTATATATTATAATATTATAAATATATAGTTATATTTATTATTATAATTATTAATATATATATTATATTTTATATATATATATTATATATATAGTATATAATATATATATACCATAATAGCTTTTTCACTTTGTTTAATTATTATAGCCATACTTTCTATTACCGACTAGACAGATTTTTTTGTATTGTTATTATTTTTTTTATTTATAATATAATTATATGACTTCACTATTATTAATTAATGATAACCAACTAACAATTGATAAATTATTTATACAGTGACAGGTTGTCCATAACGCCAAATCAGCATCCGATATTCAAGGTAGGCTCTAGAATAACTTAATAGACATCAAAGTATTCTAACATTCACAGACTTGCGTCTCAAGACATTTCTAGTATAATAATTATGAATTTTTTTAAATATTAAAAAACCATCATAAGTATATAATGGGTATATTAGAACATATGTATTATAATTTTTGACTCTCCATCTGAGTGTTCCTCCTTTATTAAACATCAATTCATGATTATGAACTGATATCACCTCTGTTAAAAAAGCCCATCAGTGGTACAACGAGCTTTTAACAAGATAAAAATGAAATCCGATAATTACAGAAGTAATCATTTTCTTTTAAATTCCAACGTTTCATATTTCTCTTGTCTTTTGAGCCATTATATTATCTGCTATTTGTATTATATTAAAGAATATTAATTAATCAATAACTAATTTTAATTTATTATTATTATTACTTATTAAGAATTAAATATAATATACTCAAAAATAAGTACGTATGTATACACTTACAGAAAATTACCAATTATAATCAATATATGTGAGAAGTAGAGATTTGGAATCAGCGTTATATTATATATAATATGAGCTTATCGATTATAATATTGTTGTAATAATAATATATATAAATTAAATATTAAATAATAATATAATAAATATATAAATATATAAATTAGGTAATTATGGTGGCTCAATATAGACACTATAGATACTGAGTATATATAAATATATATGATAGTAGGTAGTAGATATATATAGATGAGTGTAGGTAAGGTGAGGGGGTGGGAAAAATATAATAGATATAAATAAAGAAATAAATAATACCCAAAAATATATATTAGAAAAAGGGGGGGGTAGATATGAGGTAGGGGTAACGTAATGTTTTAATATCCATACCCCGTATGAGGATGATAGTGGGCTAATAAGGAATTGAAATATAGTTATACTATATATTATATATATATATATATATATATTTATAAACTAAAACGTTCCAACACAAAACCGTTCGAAGCTTATATTGGGGCATTTTAATATTTAAGCAAGTGTAACGAGCACTTTTGAGCTGGCGTATAAGATGACGGAAAATATCAGTAACAAAGCCCATCGGGGGCTAATGAGCGAGTTCGATATCCGGCGCAGAGGAGGTCTCCTTTTGATCGTGTTGTTGTTGTTGTTGTTCTCCATGACGAGAGTGGGGTGGGGGAAAGACCTCCCGACCAAACGACGACGAGACAAACCAAGTGAAAGGGGGAGTGGGCTTAAAGACCTCCCGATCAAACGAAGACAAGGCAAAAGAAAGTGGGTGGGGTGAAGACCTCCGTGTTCGATGACGACCGAGGAGAGCAAAGGCCAGGCAAACAGTCACTGCGAGTGGCTCGGGGTGGTGATGGGTAGTGGGGTAGTGAAAGGAGTGGGGGAAAGACCTCCGGCTTCGATGACAAGACATATCAGTCGGTGCACACAAAGAGCAACAGTCCCAGGGGTAAGGGTGGAGAGCTTAGAGGAAAACGTCACACCAGGCGGTGCACACAAAGAGCAACAGTCACACTAGGCGGTGCACACAAAAAGCAACAGTCACACCAGTCGCTAAAAACCACTCATGAAAGAACGTGAGATGGGTAATGGACGCACATGGTCGAAGACCATGTGCCCGTATGCGTACGTACGTGTACATACACGAAAAAGCCGTGACGTCATTTGTCTCCCCTGCACGATGTACTACTCTACTAGATATATATATATATATATATATATATATATATATATATATATATATATATATATATATATATATATATATATATATATATATATATATATATATATATATATAATATATTTATTTTTATATATATATATACCTTTATATATATATATATTATCGTTAATATTAATAAAAAATTTACTGTTAGGTGAACCAGTGTTTTATTATATATTTTATATAGAGCTCTGGGAATTAAAGCTTTAAATATTCTGGCAAATAATGAAATGGGAATAAATTTATACTATTAAAGATAATTTGAGTAATTTGGAAAGTTATCATCCATTTATTTATTACCGCCAAGCGAGCCTTGTTTACACAAGTATAATTTATTTGGGAAAAGTGATAACATCAGTGAATAATGTTTTAGGTTTATATATTTCGAAAGTATGTTCTTGAAAACTTGCATCCCTTTGAATATACATGTGAATATTTCAAAAGAGAGTTACAGATGTGGAGAAGATATGTGTTTAAACGTATCATTGTAACATTTTAATAGCATGTAACATTTTAAGGAAATTTTAAGGAAAGAGTATAAAAAAAAGTCATTCATATTCCATCATTTATAAATAGCACAGATATTAGGCATGAAATTATTGCTAATGATATGAATTAATAATTACAGAAGAAAATCGTCAGAAACTTAAAAAATATTTCATACCTTACATGCCTTACATTAGGCTTGGTGACAGTTTGTATTCTGTCCATGAATATTATGATGAACCAAACATCCTCTTATCGTAAGTTTCTTTTCGTTTTTAATCCTTCTTCATGTTTTGATATAAAATTATTATTATTATTATTATTATTATTATTATTATTATTATTATTATTATTATTATTATTATTATTATTATTATTATTATTATTATTATTATTATTATTATTATTATTATTATTATTATTATTATTATTTAGAAATTCTACATCAGCTTTTGTTTTAATATAGGTTTTACTTTTTGCTTCCAACTCCCTAAATATTTTTTTCTGATATTCATTTAATTTCCTTAATATTAATCTAGAGAATAATTTACAAAGAAAGTAAGAGGCATATTTATATTTATTAGATCCTGACCGGTTTCGTCCGTAAACCTCGGACATCTTCAGTGTTTTGATTCTTACAATAGAATGAATTATTTTAACACTAGATTTAAATTAAATTACAGGGTAGATTTTTAGATTGCTAGATTTGGCATTTCATATCCCCAACTTAAGGACAATAGCTAAAGCTTTATATTAATGTCTGGGTTTTAAATATTTTAAATGGCCTCAGCTATTTTCGGTTTTGGGCTATGAGGGTGTGGAATTTTAAGTATTTTAAAAACTATCAGTGATTTGTGTTGGTGGCGTAGTATTAAGGTGTAGTACTGAAACCCCTTTCAAATTTCAAGATAGTTTCTACCTGCAAAAGGATGGTGTTGCCATGGGTTCACCTCTAGGCCCTACATTCGCTGACTTTTACATGGCGGAGCTAGAAAATAGAATTTTGAGGGAAAACAACACATTCAACCCAGTCTTCTATGTAAGATACGTTGATGACACCCTTACTATATTTAGGAATCATACAGACATTCATCAGTTTATCAACCGCTTGCAAAGCCTTTCTTGCCTCAAATTCACATCTGAAACATCTCAAAATAATATAATTAACTTTTTGGATATTAAAATCAAAATTAATGATGATGGAACTTTTTCCACAGGCATACATGTCAAACCAACTGATAATGGTCTGTACCTTAATAACAACTCCTACTTCCCAGAAGTATATAATAATTCGATTGTTAAAACACTCATATTTAGGGCTTATAAATTGTGCTCGGATTGGGAGTCATTTGATGCTGAAGTTAAAAGAATTAGAAACAGAACCTGATTAACATAAATACCCCCTTAAATTTAACGGAGAAAGCTAATAAACAAAACCATCAACAAACTCTATAAACGACAGGACAATACAGTGTAATATCTCTAAAGTGTGCCAAATTTTTATTTTCAAAACTTCATGAAATGCAAAGACTTCGATATAAAGAAGGAAAAATACTTCACGTGGCATTGTAACGTCACGTGGAAATCTCACAAGTAACAAAAGTACAGTTAAACTATGTACAAAACAAAACTTTCTTTATAGCTATACACTGGAACCTCTTTCGGTTAATCACCATGTCGTGTAGCAATTCGCATGTCTCGAGTCTGACTGTGCGTCGACGTATATTGGTTACACGACTAATAGATTAACAGATAGAGCATACCAGCACCGCTTTAAACCCAGTAAAATATACGAACATTTATTATTATTATAATATTTATTATTCCTGATATTTCAAATGATTTAAATTTTGCACTCTCATAACAAACCCAAAACAGAAAATAACTAAAAACTTTTGTTTCATAAAACATATAAAACTGACATTAATATAAATAACATTGTCCTTAAACAAGTTAAATATAATATGAAATGCTAAAATCTAAAATCTAAATCTAATTTGTAATTTTAATTTTTAAATCTAGTGTTAAAATAATTCATTCTAATGTAAGAATCAAAACTCTGAAGATGTCCGAGGTTTACGGATGAAACCGGTCAGGATCTAATAAATAAATAAATATAAATATGCCTCTTACTTTCTTTGTGAAATTATTCTCTGAATTATTAAAATTTAGTGAACGTCAAGAAAATAATTTTACGAGGAAGTTGGAAGCAAAAAAGTAAGGCATTGGTGTTAATTACGTTATTAATTATTATTATTATTATTATTATTATTATTATTATTATTATTATTATTATTATTATTATTATTATTATTATTATTATTATTATTATTATTATTATTATATTTTTATTATTATAAAAAATAGAATGTGATTATTATTATTGTTGCTTGTTATATGTTATGACGCCGGTGATTACAACTATTATTGAATGTCTACATTGTTCGTTAGAGATTATTATCAACATAGAGTGAGTATGTATTATTATTGTGTGTGTGTGTGTGTGTGTAATTATAATAATGGAAAATGTCTCTTGTATTCCTGAACCTCTTTAAAGTTGTTAATTCATTATTACGTTGGTGTTATTGATATTATTATTATTATTATTATTATTATTATTATTCATTATTATTATTATTATTATTATAATTGTTATTCATTCATTATTATTTATTTAGATTGCAATCTAATTAATTATTATTAAAA
>JABUQX010055075.1:40000-47500 GCA_015478945.1 Trachelipus rathkii
CTAATGCCGACAAATGTTGATGAGAAATATTACGATTCTTTAGGAAAGTAAATACTTCCACCCACCGTTTGTCTGTTACTAGATTCGAAGCATTCCATTCGTCTACTTTCTCGCCTATATATTTGGTCGAACACGTAAACTCGTCAAACAAATCTGAATCATTTTTGCAGTTAAAAACCTCTTTTTCTGACGCAAAATTTGTGACCAACTTGGGGTTTTCCTTAGCGAAATCCAATCCATAAATTCAAAATCTGAAAATGTAACTGACCACTGATCCAAGTACTTCAAACAAGTATGATAAAAATCCACAACTATTTTCTTTACCGTCTTTACCTCAGAAGAATTTACCCTCTTCTACAAGCTTGCTAAGTAGCCCTCGAACCATATGTGGTAAAAAACACATGGTCTTTTCTCGACTGTAATGTTTCTTTCATATTGGATATTTCTAGCAATACTTCTATGGCTTAAATATTGTCTCCTTCAATCTTCATAACAACTTTATGAAAAGAAGCTGCCTAGGGATGAAGGAAATGAAGCCATATTTCAGCAAGGGGATTTTCAAAAAACATTTTCAAAACCTCTGGACATTTGTTCTGACTGTCAGAGTATGATTTTAGTCCAGGAAAGAGTTTATAATTTAATATTTACTATTATAATTATTTGAAAAGGGGAAAATAGCGGGATCTCTCTGGAAAAAGCGGGACTTCTCAGAAAAAAGCGGGACATTTTTTCCCATTTTAAAGAAGCGGGACAGGGTCGAAAAAAGCGGAACTGTCCCGCCTAAAAGCGGGACTATGGTCACTTTATTCTAATATACACCATGGCAAGAGTATAAGTATTTATTGGACCTAAAAGCTCACTATGTTGATACGATTTTTTTAAAAAAATGACATAAAAATCTACTTGCAAAGACACACAAATAGTAGAAATAACTTCTAATTTTCAATAAAAAGAATTTTTGCTCAACTCTCTCACATTGACGACTGGATGTTAACAGAGGGTAGACTCAAGGCCATTACTTGATTACAGGGAAAAAAAGAGTTAACTACTATTTTGTGAAAAATGAGGTCAGTGGTAGGAAATGGCAACCAGGGCAACATGGCCTTTCTATATCTCTGTATATATATATATATATATATATATATATATATGTAATATGTATATATAACAATATATATATATATATATATATATGAGAATATATAATATATATATATATATAATATATATATATGTATATATATATATATATATGTATATATATATATATATATAATAATAATATATATATATAATAATATACAATATAACATAATAATATATATATATATATATATAATATATATAAATATATATATATATGTATAATATATATATATATATGTAATAATAATAGTAATAATAACAATAACAATATAATAATAATAATAATAATATATATATATATAATAATATTATATATATATATCATCACCCACCTTCTCTGCCCAGACTGGGGGTAGAAGTACATCACATGGATTGAAGAGCAAAGTAGTAAGAATGTGACGCAGTTCGAAAATAGTATTATGAAGTGAGGAACTCGTCGCATTCATCAAAATATTACAGGGCTTCACTGGACTGGACGAACCCTCATATGGCATCTCGTCAATAGTGGTTATCCCTTGGTCCACATGGGCCCCAACCATACTCCCTCACCACATTGCCATTCACTCCTATTATGCCTTTCTTCTCTCCTCTTACTTGGAAAGCTCACGTTCTCTCCTCATGAGCGTTTCCTTTGGGCTTTAATCAGCCTTTCTTCGGTTCCCAACACACTCACCTTCTATATCACTTAACAAATGAAACTATCACACATCCTTCCACATGACCAGGCCAAATGCTCAGTATTTCTTTCATTTAGACCTTCATATACTCTTTTCTTCTACAATTCCCTAATGCGTTTCATTCACCTCATTTTATCAATTCTTCTCACTATCTTACGCCCCTAAGATTGTTAATCTGAACACATTGTAGTTTGAATCTAAACCTCTATTTCAAACAATGGTTTCTACTATACGATGACACAGGTAGCAACATGCCCTCATGTAAGACCCTAGCCCACTCAAGATTTAGTCCCTTTACATCCACCAGAATTTAATTACCATCCACCTTCCTACCGTTCACAACTTTCCTGCTACTGCATCATCCACTCCCTTTTCATCCAATATATCCTAAATTTTTAAACTTGGGGCACTTGTTCCCGGTTGCTCATCTAACATGGCTACACACCGAGGGACTGTCACAATTCACCGACCATAACCTTTCTCTTATCTACGTTTACTTGCAAACCCCTCCTTTTACTTTTATCCTCCTCAGACTCTCTTCAGGTCAGCCATACAAAGCAAATCATCTGAGCCTCATGTCATTTGCTTTTGGTACATTCAACAACGCTTTTTTTCCCTTTCAGCTAACTGATTGCATCCATATCTTCATTCCACCACTCAGTGTTCTTAGTACTTCCTACTTTAGCGCATGTTTATGCATATTTTGCCACTACTAACAACCACTTCTTCATTTTCTTTAGATTCGTTCAGTTTTCAACTTTTCACATTCAGCTGATTTATTTGCAAGTGCTCTTAAATATTTATCCTTATTACCTTGTTCTTAACTTCTCACTCTTAATTCTACTCACTTCCTTCCGTATCACCTTCCTCCATCAAGCCCCTATAGCAATTTTACATAAAACAATATAATGATCCGATAATCCATTCCTAACCACCTCACTGATTTAACATCTTTATACTTCAACAATTTCCTTCTTCTAACACAAAATCAATCATACTTTTCACTTCGATACCATCTATACCTACACCAACTCTAGCACTCTTGTGTGTTTAATTAAAGTATTACTTACACACATACCTCTTTCCTCATAGAAATCAATCACCTTCTTACCATTCTTATTTTCTCCCTGACACTTATAGCCACCTATGTACACCATCCCTTTTTGAGTCACCTCTATTCAACCCATTTAGGTCACCTACACAATCAATCTGAAGCTCCTATACCCCATCAAAACATCAATTCCAGGTTATCCCCAGAAAATCACACTCTCACTAACATTGCAACTGAATGGACCATATGTAACAACCCCGTTATTGACACTCTTCTAACTTAAATTTAACAAATTAAATTTCAGTACTCAGTTAAAACAAATCTACCATAGCTCTGAACCACAAGTCACTCATCGTCAAATTGCAATTCCTTCTCCCCCTCTCATTCCTTTCTACACCAGCACACACACATTTCACATAGGGTTATCACTTTTTACTTTTTATCTTACATATATATATATATATATATATATATATATATATATATATATATATATATATATATATATATATATATATATATATATATATATATGTATATTATATATATATATATATATATATATATATATATATATATATATATATATATATATATATGTATATATATATATATATGTATATATATATATATGTATATATATAATATATATATATATATATATATATATATATATATATATATATATATATATATATATATATATATATATATATATATATATATATATATATATATATATATATATATAATATATATATATATATATAATATAATATATATATAATATTAATATATATATATATATATATATATATATATATGTATATATATATATATAATATGTATATATATATATATATATATATATAATAATAATATAATAATAATATAATAATATATATATGTATAATAATAATATGTAATAATATATATATATAAAAGGAGTACGATAACGCGTTAAAGCGTTAATCCGTTAATTAACTCGTTATTAACTTTTAACGCTTCCGTTAATTTCGAAAAGAAGTAACGGACCATTAACGAGTTATATTTGTGAATTAACGTTAACGAGTTAAAATTTTCCCTTACCCCTACATCCGTTAACAGTTACCTTAATTTACGAGTTTATAAAATATTTTCTTATCAGATTTTTAATTGTATTAGATTCGATTTCGATAACAGATAAACTTTTTTTAGAAAAATTTTTCTGGCTTGCTAATCTCAGTAGCGAAACAAAATAGCATTATTCTTACGGATTTATTATCTGTTTAGTAATGTTTTAACATGTTTTCTTATGTATTCTCATTTCTTATTGGTTTGCTGAAGAAAAAAAAATATAGTGAATGTTGCCCGTTCAATGAGTCATTAAATTCTTTCGTTCCTTACTTGAACTTGCTTCTTTTGTGACTATTGAAAAATATAAGAAGTAGGCCTAATGTAACTTATAAAAAATATACATATTTTTATTAAAACTGTAAGTTGTGGTATATTCTATTATTTTTACAATAATATGCTATTAAAGTATTATTTAAGGTATTTACGCTTTGGAAGTATTCTTTGGCAAGCGGCAAAAGTATCTGCTAAATTATTTAAGTCTGTCAGGTTTAATATCATTATTAATATTGTTAAGGATATTATTATGTGTGTGTATTATTATTATTATTATTATTATTGTAATATTATTATTATTATTATCATTATTATTATTATTTTTATTATTACTTTTTATAATTGTTATTATTGATATTATTATTATTATTATTATTATTATTATTATTATTATTATTATTATTATTATTATTATTATTATTAGTTATTATTATTATTATTATTATTATTATTATTATTATTATTATTATTATTATTATTATTATTAATATTGTATTATTATATTATTATTTTGAAGACGGTTGGCACGTTATTGATTAACGTTACTTCCATCTACATTCTTGCCGATAAACGCTGTGTTAACGCCGTGTAATATTTTGTTAACGATTGGGATTAGCTGCAGCGTGCTCTCAATGCTGGTACTTACCTTGTGTATATATAATGAAGTGATGGGACGATTATGAAATTTTGCCCGATGACGATGACGATGACGATTATAGTAAATTTTGGCTTGATGACGTGCCGATGACGATGACAGTGACGATTATGGTAAATTACAGCGGTGATGCCGATGACGATGACGATGACGATGACAATGACGATTAATTTTTTAAATATATATTTAAATTTTTCTCTCTCTCTCTCTCTCTCTCTCTCTATATATATATATATATATATATATATATATATATATATATATATATATATATATATATATATATATATATATATATATATATATATATAAAATAGGCATATACTTATATTCCTTTCGCCACTGAATTATGTCAACACGTCTGGTGTAACCTGGATACGTAGTAATATATATGTGTATATATATATATATATATATATATATATCTATATATATGTATGTATATGTAATAATATAGTATATATATCTTTCTCTATGTAACAATATATATATACCTTATAATATATGTATATGTATATGTATATATATATATATATCTTTCACTATATATATATATAATATGTATATACTTATATATATATATATATATATATATAATAACATATGTAACAATATATATATAGGCCCCACCTGTAGAGGGGTCGGGGTTCAACCACTCCAGAGTGGCCATCTTGATCCAAATTTTTGATTTCCTTGAAGTCTCTTATAGTAATTAATAATATTAATATTAATATGAATAATGTAATATAATAATAATAATAGTAATAATAATAATATAATATATAATAATAATAATATTAATAATATTGATATTAATAAATAAAAAGTATTTATTAATGGAAATGAGAAGACATGTTTGTGGTCCGTAACGATTTTTTATTTAAGTGGTATTTAGCATTATATACATAAAATATTTGAATAGGACTTAAATGCAAAGTTTCAAGTTTACAGATATAGAGTAAAACATGGTTGAATAATGATGGATGTAATATTTAAAAAATAAAAAGGAGAGCTGTAATCGTTGATGGGACTACAAGTTCATTCCTTCTTCAGCTAAATCTTTCTCTCTCACCAAGCCGCCTGGTTCCGATCGTGCCTTATGCTCTGGCCGTTCAGGCTAGAAGATGGGTGCGTATCGGGTTTGAAAAAATTCTCGTTCTCAATCATCTACGCCAATTTTCGTTCGGCTGGCGAAATCGTGCCAGGATACTCTTCGACGAAGCAAAGCGGAGCTTTCATCAAACGAAAGTGCGCTAACTATTAGTTCTCTACTGACAAAATCTTTCTTTTTCTGGCCTCTGCCAAAGCTTATCTCTAACAACTACCAGCCAATCTCCTTTCCTCTTATTGGTTCTATTTGTTTAATTCTCAACTGAAAGACCAATCTCTTCGGCCTCTATTTTCCACTAACTCAACCCTGGACGATTCTGGCATTTAACCTCCTCCTTTTTCCTCTCAGTGTCCTATGTCTTTGCCACCAATGATTTACGTTTGATCGGGTGCATAGACCCCTGAAATCTATGGGATAGAAGACCGGTGCCTAGATGGCATTCTCCTAAAGTTTGAGGAATTGTGCTTCAGTCTTTATCCCCGCCTCATTCAACTATACTCCTATGTCTCAATACTAGCACTCTCCCTCATGTTGGAAGCTTGCACATGTCCAACCTTTTCCGAGAAAAAGGAAGCCGCTCTGATCCTTTTAACTATCGAGCCCTATTGCTCTCACTTGTATTCTATCTAAAAGATCTTTGAAATCCTTCTCAACTCTCACTTCTTAGATTATCTGGAAACTCATTCCCGCTACTTTCGATAACCAAATTACACGGCTTTCTATAACTCGGGGTTCTTCTGGCGATATGCTTTCTTATCTAATGATTTATGGTTTTCTAGCTCTTAGGAACTGCAGGAGACTTGCGTGGTGGCGCATGACATATCCAAAGCATTTGACGGGTATGGCACGCGTCACTGCTCTCTAAACTCCCCTCCTTTGGAGTTTCCTCTTTCTCTTTGCTTACTTATGTCTAACTTTCTTTCAAATCTCTAAATATCAGCTGTTGTTGATGGGGGCGGCTTCTTTGTTCTTCTTTTCTGTCAATAATAGTAATTGTTCCTCCAGGGTTCTAATACTTTATCTCCTGCTTTATTCTACTTTCATTAATGATCTCACCTACATCTAACTCTGTCCACTCATTTACCGATGACTCGACCTTCATTCTTCAACTCATTTTAGTTCTGCTTCCTCTTTACTTCTAGAATTGCCTATCGTCTTAATCTTTCCTTTTCTATTCTCATGATCTGGATAGAATTTTTCCGGATGGGGTCGTCTCAACCTTGGGAAATTCAATTCTTTAAAAACCCAACTTCTGCAAATCTCCTTCTCTAAAGACACAACTTTTCTATCTCTTTCGACAGTTCTCTCTCATCTCTCCTATTGACAATATAAACATCCTTAGCCTTAACATAAAACAAAAAAATGTCTTTGAAACCTCACATCACAACGGTGTTGCTAGGGCGGCCTTAAAGAAACTGGGAGTTCTGTTTGGACTGCGAGATTTTTTTCTCTTCTCAATTGCTCCAGCTTT
>JABUQX010055076.1:0-7500 GCA_015478945.1 Trachelipus rathkii
AAAAAAAAAATCCCAAAAACCCACACTTAATTAGGCTCACACCAGAGAAATAGGCAGCGTGCAACTTTCGACCGGTCCTACTTTATTGTAAGCAGCAGATGATATTTTTATTATTTATCATAATATTCGTAGCTAGGCTACGTTCAGCCTAAGGGTAAAAACCAATCAAAGCAACTGGAACTAATAAGTGTAAAGCAACACATCATCTTCAATCCTCATAGTATTTTTATTAAACGCGTTTAGATTATTTCATTAATTTTTTTCTCTTTTAATTATTCCTTATAAATTAATAAAATAAAATTAATATATAATATACTTTTATTTTTGTTCAAGTTTCATTTACTTTGTGTTCATTGATTTTAATTGGTCTTCTGACGTCATGAAATATGATGACGTTTTTCGTTGAAAACTGTCTTCGATAAGTAAATCCCGAATAACAGGGAAAGGGTGGTTTATAAATAGCAAAATTTTTTTGAAATTCTTATGCGTGGAGGAGCTTATCTGAGGCTACTTTTACGGAAAGTCAAGACGTTTTCAAAGTTGATTCATAAATACGGGCCTTAATTTCTAATTACTAAGTCTAGAAAATAGCTTGCAAAGAAAGTAAGAGCATATTTAAATTTAGAGTTTTCTTGACCGTTACGTCCGTAAAACGTCGGAATCTTCAGAGTTTTCGATTCTAACATTTGAAAGACTTTATTAATAAAAGATTAAAAAATTAAAATTAAAAATTAGATTTTGATTTTAGTAATTTCATAATATATTAATTTAAGTGGACAATACATAAACTTTTATGTTAATGTCTGGTTTTAGATGTTTTATGTAGTAAGCCTCAGCTATTTTCAGGTTTTTGAGGGGGCAGGAGTGTAAATTTTGAATGACTGTGAGAATATCAGGTTATAGCGTTTTGTTATGTTCAGTTGATAAATGTTTCGTATATTTACAGGTTTAAGCAGGTGTTGATATGCCCTATCTCGTAATCTATTAGTCGTGTAACCAATATTACGTCGACGTCAGTCAGACTCGGAACCATTTGTGGGCGGAAAATCAACAGTTATTAACAACTATTCCACAAAACAAGAAAACTTTCCTCCTGCTTCTCTACTAAGAATACCCTTTCAGTTAATCACCATTTCGTATGTTACCAATTCACATGTCCGATCTGACTGTACGTCGACGTGTATTGGTTACACGACTAATAGATTAAAACAGATAGGGCATTACGCAACACCGCTTTAAAGCCTGTAAAATATATACACGAACATTTATTCAGCGAACATAACCAAACAACTATACCTAGATATCTCACAGTCATTCAAAATTTTTACACTCCTCATGCGAAGCCAAAAAACTGAAAATAGCTGAGGCTTACTACATAAAACATCTAAAACAAGACATTAACATAAAGTTCAACGTAATGTACCTTAAATTAAATATAATAGTGAAATAATAATCTAAAATCTAATTTTTAATTTTAATTTTAAATTCTTTTAATATAAAATTCATTCACATGTTAGAATCCGAAAACTCTGAACGATTTCCCAGACGTTTAGGACGAAACCGGTCACAAGAAAACTAATAAATTTTAAATAATTTCTAACTTTCTTTGCAAACTATTGCAATATTTAAGGAACTATATAGTATAAAGAAAATTAAAAATGACAATCAGAAAGAACATCTATTCAGAGAGAATTGGCAGTATAAAGTAGAAACTTATATTAGATTATTATAATTATATTATTTTTTTAACTTATTATTATTATTATATATTATTTATTATTATTATATATATTATTATTATTATTAATTATTCATATTATTATTATATTATTATTTATTAATTTTTATTATTATTACTTATTATATATATTATTTTATTATTATTATTTATTATTATTATTATTATTATTATATCTATTATATTTAATATTAATTAACCTACTACCAATTACAAACATTATTTAACTGCATTATAATTATTGTACCATTCTTACTAATTTAATAAATAAAATTTCTACTCTTAATACTTTGGTATCAATAATATCAAACAACTATCAAACAATGTTGAAAGAAATCGGCTAGCTAGGGTTCAAAGTGACGCACAATTGAGAGATAATCTTCAACGTTTATTAATAAAATAAAATATAAAAAATTTTAAATATGGATAATATTGTAATCACTAAATTACATAAATGTATATCATTTATTGCACCATAAGTTTAGATAATAGTAACTTTTTAAAATAGATAAAAATTTTAAAAATTTTACTATTCTTGTAAATGAAACATTGAAAATGTTAAATTACCAATATTATTGAAATAAAAGTTTAAAACACTGTATGTTATCCAATGATTTTTAATATTTCAGCAAGTTTAAAAAAATGATATATGATCATCATGATTCAGTTGGACCGCAGAAACACGGCATCGTTGGGGAAGGAACGGGCACGAAATTGACCGGCGGTTAAATCGCCCTCCCGCGTTTAACACGATTGTAACGGCGTTACACTTTGTACGAAGTAATCAAGTATCGGTAACCGCGTTCAAAGAATTTTTAAAATGTAACGATTTTTTGTAACGTTAACGCTACCCCTTTTCTCTCAAAGTAACGAGTAACGGTAACGCTAACCAATTTCAGTGTAACGATGCCCATCTCTGTATATATACTATATATATATATATATATTATATTAATATATAAATATATATATATAATAATATATTAATATATATAATATATACTATAATATATATATATAAATATATATATTATTATACTAGGATATATTAATATCAGGGCGAACTCCAACACTCGATATTCTTCCAATGTTGCAGTTATGATAAAATTCTCTGTATTTTTTTAAGCGGGATGTATTCCCAATATTGCAATTACATTTTATTGTACAAATGATTAAATTTTGTTTAAATGTTAAACAAAAAGTGTAAGCATCATCGCCATTGAATAGCCCTATTTTCAGAGCTGGGCGCGGGCTATAATTTTTCGAGGTCCGTCATCGGCTATTCGGCTTTGCCACCTAACTAGTGCGTCGTCGGCTATCCGACTGCATTTTTGAAAACCTCAGTGCGGCATTAACTATGCGGCTATTCGGCGCTCCTACTGCGAGCCCGTTAAATTACAAAGTAAACTTTTGCGCTATAACGAAAGCATGCCTTTACATTTTAAAATCTTCTAAAAGAACTCATCATCTATGGTAGCGTATTTTTTTTATTAAATGTTAACTACCATAAATAGTTAAATACTTTCATAGCTTATAGGTCCTCTTCCTCCTCACATGTCCTCCTGGCTAATCCTTCGCAGGAGAGTCCATATTTCTTTGAGGAAAGAAGGCCTCACAACCTTTCTCCTTCAGACCGTCTCATTGCCCTGGGATGTCCCACCCGCGCTGAGAGCACCTCTCCACAGCTGACTGAACGTTAGGAATGGGGGTAATTATATTTTATGAAAATAGATCGATCATAGCTCCCTATGCTGGTTGGGGAAACAGGAACAGCTCGAATCTTCTTGAGAGGGCACCCACTCCTCCAGGGACTTTCGTATGACGATTTCCACATCCTGTTGCTGGCTTGTTTTGAGTACCATTAATCTAGAAAACAATTTACTGAACTGGAGTCGGATGAAGGGTTCGCTACTGGTAATGATTCTGAAGGAAGTTTTTTCTCAGTGGGTATCGATGGATTCCCCTATCTTCCGGTAATCCTGTCCCGATCTCCTCCACCAGTCAGGTTGCAATGCTTTCCTAGGGCTTAAGGTGAAGGAGGCGTGAAGGGGCAGTGCCATAAGGAGATCCCTGATCTGAAAGAGGTGGACAAACGCTCTTTCAAGCCACTGAGGGAGGGCCTGTAGCTAGTGGCCTTGCATACACAAGATGAATATTTTCACTCTTCTCCTCAAGGCTGGTCTTCATCAACCAAAGTTGGGGTAGGAGGGTGCCCATGTATGCCCTTTTCTCCCCCTGAAGCATATCAAGACATTGCGCCACAGGCTGCATGACCAATGTGTACTCGTTCATGACCTGAAAGAGTGAAAATTAATATATTGCTTAGTTACGTAAGCATAATTGATTATTAATAAAAATACGCGAGCACAGAGAGCGAGGTTATCTGTTATGGAATAGGGCGAATGATCAAGAGGAGGGTGTAACGAATGGGACAATCTGAGGGGCGCATCCTTGGCAGTTGAGCGAGTATTGGATAAGATGAGGAACGAGATTCTCATCGAAGCTTCTCCTGGAGGTTGGCGAGAAGACATCCAGGTTAGAGGATGATTTTGTGAGATGGTTTGGTTTGGACATGTAGAGAAGGTGGAGAACACCATATTGGTTAAGAAAGTGTATAAGAGCACATGTGAGAGTGTTTTGCCGGTCGGACGACCGGAAAAAAAGGTGGATATATTCAGTTAGAGATTGTTTACGAAATAGCGATATGAGTGTTGGGCAAGCAAGAGCGATGGTACAGGTACAGAACAGGGTTTAATGGAGGGGTTTTGGGTTTGTGAGGAGATCTATAATTTAATAAATTTATTAAATTATAAATAAAAATATTAAAAGAGCAATTGCTACTTTAAAAAAGACTTTATATTTACCTCGACGTCTACCTCTGTGAGAGGGGAACCTCCCTTGGGCTGCTTGATGAGGATGGTGTTTATGGCATCCATTTGGTTTTCGACCCTTAAACCCTCCAGAAGGACCATCACACTATCATATAGGGAGTTCCAT
This sequence comes from Trachelipus rathkii, assembly GCA_015478945.1. Classification (NCBI taxonomy): domain Eukaryota; kingdom Metazoa; phylum Arthropoda; class Malacostraca; order Isopoda; family Trachelipodidae; genus Trachelipus; species Trachelipus rathkii. Next base: position 4,736 of record JABUQX010055076.1, read on the forward strand.
CTGCAGAAATAAATATAACTTTATTAAAATATCAAAAACATATAAAATGAACTTGTCTATAATTAATCGGCAACAATTTCTTACGCTAAATTTCTTTTTTAATAGTAACTACTACTACCTTGTCACCACAGGAGTCTTCAGTTTTCTTTTGGCGACAATCATGATCTGGTTGGCCACCACTGGGGCCCTGTTCTGAAGGTTCCACAGGGCCTGGATCTTAGCTATGGTCCTCCTCCACTGTGAGCCCCCCTTGCTCCAGCCCTGTATATCACTCACATCTGTTGTCGCCAACAGATTGGGTGTGTGAGCATGAAACAATAAGATAATTAATTCAAGAAATTCAAAGATTATTAGTTAAATCTTAAATGACAAATCTTTATTTGTTAATACTTATTACTTAATAATATTATTAATATATATAGTAGCATTTAGCACTAGTTTTCGCGAATTCTAAGTACCTGCAGCGGTGTTGAGGCGGCAGACTTTGGTTGTCACCCTCAGCCCTCAGGAGCTCCTGGAGATCCACAATCTCCAAGTCAGGATAATCAGGGTCCATAGGAAGGTTCTCCTGGTCCTGGTTAGACTCACCAAAGGCGTTGAAGGCTGCCACGTAGTTGGTGCCATTGTCCGTAGTGGTGGCCTTCACCTTTTGTTTCAGCGCCATGATAGCACTCTTCGGCAATCGATGAAATCTTTGGATTTGGCAATTTGCTGAAGGTGATAAGCGCTTGTACGTAGTCTGTAAAATTAAATTAAATTTACACCTCATATGTTCTTATGTTATGAGACTGAAGGCTTTAAAGTTTACAATTTAAACTTTTTAAATCTTTCTTACCTTACCTCCCTGACCGCCAAAAGTTGCATGGCACCTATTTGAGGTTGACCTGTCAATACCAGTGGACTTGTCATTCCCAAGAAGACCTTATGTGGGGGTCCAAACTGTTCGGCTGTAGTGGCCACCACTTCTGGTGGAAGAGGTTGTTAATCAGTCGAGTCTTCCCCTTGCATCAGCTTTTCAATATCCCTGCTCAAAGTCCTCCTTGAGGGTGGATGAAACTCGGGATTCAATGAGGGTAAAACATACTCCTTCAGTGTAAGGATCATCAGCTTAAATCACAGTGGCTATCAATGAATGAATGAATCCCCTAATATGAAAAGTAATTAAGGTTAATAAATGATATATTTTAAATTCTTAATAAAATATTTTTAAAACGTGAAGCGCTAGAGCGCTCAGTATTACCTATTTTAAAAAAATTGTAAGTGTCAATTAAATAACTAATATTATGTTTCTGAATTTTTTCAACCTGTGTAATCTTGTCTGGCTCTTGCTGGCTGACTTTGACCTGAAGCTCTCATCCAGAGACATCTGACGCTTGCGAGACTCACTCTCCCTTGAACTGGAGCGACCGCGCTTGCTAAGCCCTTCAATGACTGCAGAGAGGTGAGGGAGAAGGTCATTGTGCATCTGGTATATAAAAATAATACAAACTTTAATTACAAATTTTTTAATTTTCTTTGATAACATTTGTATAAAATATCAAGACTTTATACAAGAGTGTTTAATCTAGATAAACTGTAATTAACTAACAACACAGTTAGTTGTTGTGAATCTTATCTAAGATTATTTAATATAACTAATTATTATAAACTTACATGCTTTGTAATGCATGCTTGAAGGTGCGGACCTTGTTGGGTGCTGAGGAAAGCCCCTTCTTTCCCTTTGCAGGCAGGATCATTTACACTTTTGGCAAACCACCAGCTTGAATCTTCCTAAGACGGAACACCCCATCACTTTCTCATCAGTCCTCAAAAAATTTTCAAAGAGATGAAGAAACTGAAATAAATAAGAAGTTTTTAATTTTTTTGAATTGACTATTGTAATTTCATATTTAAATGTTCAATCATGAATAAATTCAAAAAAATTTAATTTACTAGATTTTATTTAAGATGTAATTTGGTTAACTTTATAGCGTCTTTACTCTTTACTCATGCTCTTTAGTCTTTCGTCTTTAGTCTTTACTATAGCATGGAGGCGAGTTTCTTACCTCTCAAGAGTGAGCAAATAGCTTTTCAACTCTTTGACGGCATCCTCGTTGCCCTCTTTGCCTTGGTTTCCAGGATCCCTCGTCTCCTCACAATCAAGGGTTACAGTGACAGGATCAGTAAGAGATCTTTGGCTGTCCATGTCACAGCTCATTTAAAAAATGGGAGAGCTGCTCCTTAAGCTACTACTGGCAGCGGCTGAACTGTCTCCAGAAACACCTCTGGTCCTAGTCACGAAACTATTCCATGGCTTTAATTATTTAATAATTATCTGTTTACACTTTATTACAAATTATTTACTACAAGTTTAAGCTTTTTATTTCAAACAAAGGAACATGACGTTAAATAATAAAATTAATTTATATCTATATATATATAATATATATTATTATATTATAATATATATATATATACTATAATTAGTATTAATATATATATACTATAATATATATATTTATAATATAATTAATATCCATATATATATATATATTATATATATATTATATATATTATTACTATTATATATATATATATATATATATTATATATATATATATATTATATATATTTATATATATTATTTAATTTGTTATATATACCCTCCTCTAAAGAGTTAAGCAAGATACGGATACGGATGCGATATACATTAGTAATTAATATATTACTTAATTACTTAGTAACAATTAATAATAATACCTAATTAGATAAACATGAATAACATG
>JABUQX010055076.1:17500-22060 GCA_015478945.1 Trachelipus rathkii
GGAAGAGGGTGTGTGGATCAAGTGTTTACACTAAAGTGCTTGTGGAGAAAAGTATAGAGAGAAAGCGGAAAGTGTAATGGGTGTTTTTAGATTTATGAGAAATGCAATGAAATAGAGTGAAGAGGGGGAATGTGGAGGTGTTGAGGAAAAATGGAGTGGGGGGCAAATTAGGTAAAGGTATTAGGGCCTTTTACAAGGGAATAGTAGAATGGGTGTGAGAGTGTTAGGAGGGGAGAGTGAGTATGTTGGGGTGGTGAGAGATTGAGGCAGGGGTGTGAATGTCGCCGTGGCTTTTTCAATTTGTTTAATGGAGAAGTGTTTGCAGAGGACAAATGGTGAGGGAGGGGAGGGGGGTGGAATTGATTGAATGGGGAATGATAGAAGGGAAAAGTGAACATAATACTGTTTGCGGACGATACTGCCCTTGTGGCGAAGAACGTGGAAGGGTTGAGGAATTTGGTGAGGGAGTTTGAGAGAATGTGTGGACAAAAGGGGCTTAAAATAAATCTAGGTAAGAGTAAAGTGTTAGTGTTTGAGGAGGAGGAAAGAGAGGAGGGGGAGGGGTCAGAGGATAGAGTAGGGGGTGTAGTATTGGAAGAAGTAAAGATCTTTAGATATATTTAGGGATGGACTTGGGTAAGGGGGGGAGGATGAAGGAGGAGATGAACATAGAGTAGGAGAAGGAATGAGGGCTTTGAGTGGTCTGAGAGAATTATGGAAAGGGGGGATTTATATATCACAGAAAGTTAAGATAAGTATGTTTGAAAAATTTGTGTACCAGCGGTGTTGTGTATGGGTGTGAAACGTGGGGTTTGAATGCCAGGTCCAGGAAGAAAGTTGGAAGTATTTGAGATGAGGGGTTGAGAGGAGAGCGGTTTGTGGGTTAGCATAGAAGGGAGAGGATTAAGGAATGGGTGGTTGAGGGAGAGATTGTGATTGGAGGACTGGGTTGGTGGTAAGAGCGGAGAAGGAATGGTTAAGAATGGTTATGGGCATCTAGTGAGAATGGAGGAACAGAGAGTGGTTATGGAGAGTTTGGGAGGCGGATGGTGATAGGAAGGAGAGGAAGGGGGAGACCAAGAAGGAGGTGGATGGATGGAATAAAGAAGATGCTGGAGGAGGGAGGGATGAGGTAGGAAGAGGGTAGGGTGTTGGCGAGAGATAGAGTGGGGTGGAGGAGGTGGGTGAGGGCGAGATGGAGGGGAAGTGTGAGTGAGAGAGGCTGTACGTACCACTACCCCGCTCAAGCGGGAAAAAAGTGTAGTCGAATAATAATAATTAATAATAATATAATATATATATATATATATATATATATATATATATATATTATATATATATATATATATATATATATATATATATTATATATATATATAATGTAATATATCTATATATATAAATATATAATATTATATATTATAATATATCATAATATATATATATATATCTGTATATATTTAGTAGTTAGGGGACACTTTGGTCGATGGCCTGTTTTTCTACGAAGGAGTTAACGTATCGTTATGAAACTTTGTATATTGTCTATTGATGAGTTAAACTGATTACCGCCGAGTTTTGGTAACGCTAGGATGATTATAGGGGGTAGCTGCCCCCGAGAGCGAAGGTAAAATTGCCCTGCTTACGCCCTTTTTCCGTCCTCCAATTCCGAACGAAGATTAGGCTTAACGTGGAAGTAAAGATTATTATTATTATTATTATTATTATTATTATTATTATTATTATTATTATTATTATTATTATTATTATTATTATTATTATTATTATTATTATTATTATTATTATTATTATTATTATTTATTATTATTATTATTATTATTATTATTAATTATTATTATTATATTATTATTATTATTATTATTATTATTTTAATTATTCTTATTATTAGAATCGGACCAATGTTTATTTTTTTATATTATTATTATTATTATTATTATTATTATTATTATTATTATTATTATTATTATTATTATTATTATTATTATTATTATTATTATTATTATTATTAATTATTATTATTATTAATACTATTATCTATCATGGTTAGGCTTATCGTATCGGGCTAAAATTTGGAGGGGCACTACGTTATGACGTAATCTCGTCGTAGACGAGATTACGTCCCCGTGCGCTCCCCCTTAAAATCGAAATGTTCGTAGAAGGCTGAAATTTGGAGAGCGGATTCAGAGTCGGATTTCTAGAAAGACTTGAATCGGAATAAGAGGGGTTGGCATCGGCACCGGTGCTGGCTCCGGTGCGGTGCTGGGTTAGTAAATATTTATATAATAACACGATATTAGTGTCTTTATATATGTTATTGGACCCGTAGATCTCGAATATGATGGTTTTAAGATCGTGAGGGGTGTCGGGAAACCCCCCCAGAGGGGGTCCCTCCGTAGAAATGGTCGAAATGCATAAGAGAAGTGGAGAAAGGAGTCGTATTCGGAGTCAGAGAAGGAATGAGTGGAGAAGGAGTCTGAGTCAGAGGAGTCAGAGTCAGTACCGGCACGGTGCAAGGAGCCGGTGCGGTGGCTGAGTTAATAAACATTCGTTATAACAACAATGTTGGGTGTCTTATATATGCTATCGGTCTGTAGATTTCGAAAATGATGGTTTCAAAACCATCAAGGAAAAAAATAAATAAATAAATAAATAAATAAAAATTCTTATTCTTTTTATGTTTATAACTTACAAATTTACGTTTTTACATACCCTAAAGCAGTAAATCAGTAAATCAGTAAATCAAACTGTCCTCCTCACCCCTTCCGTGATCTATTGATCTATTGATTCAAGTCATTTTTTTTACTAAATTTGTAATGTTTTACTTACCCTAAAGCAGTAAATCAGTAAATCAAACTGCCCTCCCACCCCTTTCGTGATCTAGTCTATTGATCTAATGATCTGATCTATTGATCTATTGATCTCAATGACATATTTTTTTACTAAATTGTCATTGTTTTACATACCTAAGCAGTAAGTCAGTAATCAAACCACCCAACCTACACTCCTGTTCATCCGTGATCTATTGATCTTTTGATCTATTGATCTATTGATCCAAGTCATATTTTTTACTAAAATTGGCATGTTTTACATACCCCTAAACAGTAAAATCAGTAAAATCCAAGACCCCCATCCAGCCACCCTCCTGTCCATACCGTAATCTATTGATTTATTGATCTTATTGATCTATTGAATTTCAAGTCACCTTAAAGCAGCAAATCAGTAAATCAGCAATCAACCAGCCACCCCACCCTCCCCATCAGCCTGTGATCTATATTGATCTATTGATCCATTGATTCAAGCCATATTTTGTATAACATAACACAAAAACTTTTTTTATTTATTTATTTTTTGTTTTATTTGCTTTAAACATTTGTTTTACCAAAATTTTATGCTTTTCCAACGTTATAACTTAATTTTTTAAATTTTTACGTACCCTACGCAGTAAATCAGTAGAATCAGTAAATCAAACCACTGTCCTACCACCCTCCACCAACCCCCGGATCCTATTGATCTATTTGATTCAAGTCACCACTTGAAGGGTTTGAATACGTCTATGCAAGGGGGTGATGCCCCATCTTGCGGAATTCCACCCTTTCAAGGGTCGCATCCCTTTGGGATTTCTCTCGGGAGGTGATGTGTTGCCTGTATAGATCGAAAAGCAATAGACTTTGTTAATGAAAACTGTTTATTGCTGAGTTAGGTACGTTATGTTAATATTACTATGACACATAGTGAAATTAACGCTGATTTTGTTTTGAGATATGAATGAGTTTTGTAGATATTACTGTGTTAACTGACGATGATTTGTTAGAAACGTGAGCCTAGGTTAAGTTTTTGCTGTAGTAATGTAGGTTTGCTCGAGAATTTTGCTATGTCTACGTTTATTCATAGTTCAAATAATGTTATACTCGAAACGAATGACACTTTGATGAAAATAGCGTCAATTCATAGTTCAAGATGCTCTGGTATTTGATAGATTGGTCACTTTGTTAAGGAAGTTTTGTTAGATAATACCTGCTTTAACTAGTGGCTGATATATTGGAAAAGGTGGGGATACATTGGAGCTTTGTATGTCCTGTTAGCTACTTTATCTTTGGTAAGTAAGGAATTTTGCGGATGTTAAGCGAATTATTCATACGTGAGGTATGATAGGTTTGCTGTTGTAAATTATATTCTTAGTTCAGATTATGATATGTTTAGCTTTATTGATGTGTAAAACTTTGTTTTACCTTAGCATATAATTCGTTGGTCTGTATGATTAATTAGTGTAAGGGTTATGATAAATGTTTTGTTAAATATTACTATGTTAAGATAAAAATACCTATGATATGTTTCATATACGTTTGAAAGGTGTGAACAGGTTTCCGTTCCTGTAATGCTATGTTTTTGTTATTTTACTGTTGTTAAGTATGGAACTTTGTTAATGTTGAGCTGTTTATTCGCGCGTTGAAGGTGGTGTTAGGTTTTGGTCGTTGTACATTTAGAATAAAATTCCCTTAGTTCAGATTTGCATATGCTTAGCTTTTTGATGCGAAAACTTTG
>JABUQX010055077.1:5000-39698 GCA_015478945.1 Trachelipus rathkii
ATATGATAATTATTTATTTTCGAGTAGAAGCCTTAAGGCCAGTGAACACTGTATTGGGTAATAATTGGTAGGTATATATCCCTAATGACATAATTTAAAATAAGTTTTGCCGTAATTATTAATTAATTATAGAGTAAGACACTTTTCTATTTTTCAACTGAAAAATTATTCAGTTTTTTTATATTATTTTGAAATAATTCTTTATATCCATAGAGTATTATATATGTTCATAAATTATTTTAATTTGTTTAGAGTTTGGTATATGAGATTGTTAGAACTTAGTGCAAGTAGTGTAACAAATATAATATTTTTTTATTTCAAAAATTATACTTTCAACTCATTTGAAATAAAGTTTCTAATTTTCAATAGTATGCGTAGAATTAATGTATTTACGATTAATTTTAGTATATATTATCTTGGAATAAAGATAACTGATAATTATTATTTTCCAATATCGATAGTGGATGCAGATATTTAGTCCCTCTAGTTCGATATTTAATTTTGTAAATCGAGTAATGTTATCAGATAAATATATCGATTAATATCGATTAATTATAAATTATTACTCTAGTAAGGCTGAATTTTAATTATAAAGGTGTTGAAATGGTTTGAGTAAATATATGTAAATGGAGTTTTTTAAAGTAATTATTCTAGTATGTAGGAGTATAGTATTGTTATAAGGGATAGATAGTAATGAGTGTTAGTTGAGGTAATTGGTTAGGAGATAAGGATATAGTAAGTTTATATAAATAATTTAACATAGTAGAGGAGAGTGATTGCTATAAATATAAGATGATTATGGGTTATGTACGCGAGCAATGAGTTGAGAGTATGAGATTGCGTGCGAATAGGTACCTATAGTATATGATAAAATTATAAAGCTGCATTATTATTTTATATATTTGAGGATTATTAATCATTTATTGGTTTAAGAAAATTATTAATAATTAATGTATAGTAATAAATTATGCTACATATAATAGTATAATTTTTTATTATTTATTAATATGGATCATAAGTTGATTATACCTTAAATTCAAAATATGGCCTAACCTGATGAAAGATAAGCGTAGGAGAGAGAGCGTAGTAAGATTCTGTAAAGCTTATTTGATAGAAAAAGGAGGTTAATTTACTAGTAAAGCAAAAATTAATTCTAATTATAATTTAATATATATGAATGATTAAACTGCTTTTTGTAATTGAAATAAATAAATTTTATACACTAAGAGTCACTTATACTATTTAGAAGCTGTAAATAACTGATTATTAGATAAGAAATAAGAAGTCTACTATTCTATTCTAAAAGTTTTGGATGAAGAGATGTCATATACTATTACATGTTTTGTCTGGATAATAATAGTAAAAGATAATTTAAGTAATCCTTCTTATTTTATAAATTCTTAGAAGCTTGAAGGGTCAATGTAGATATTACTCATTTTTTGAATTGGTCAGCTGTAGTTATTTGTTCACTTACCTTTGATTAAATAATTATTTTCCTAAAGAAACTTGAAAAACAATGAGAGTGTAAATACTGATAATTTTATATTGTAGTCTAAATTATAAAATGACCAATATATAATAGTTTTCTAAATAATAGCTACTTCAAGTATTGTCAAGTGTAAGAAAATATATTTATTGTATGGATTGGGAAAGAATAAATTTTAGGGTCTTTTTTTTACGACATACTGTTCCCTTCCCAATTATGAAGTTATATAATGTGGATTAGATCGGTATAGATTCTTTTAAGGAGTAATTTTGTATAGTTCAGATCTTCAGAAATTATAAGGGGACCTTTACTTATTATAGACCGTAGGTTCTGATCTTTTATCACGTGAATATATTGACTTCTTCAAAGTAGAGGATCCAATCTGTCTTATTTACATAAGAGTATATAGGACTTATTATTTGACAGGTTATATGCTCTTCATTGAGTTATTATTTTAAAAGTATAGAGAAGAATTTCGTTGATATGTCTCAGAGTTTTATAATGCATAGAGTATATCTCGAAAAGTGACATAAATGGTTATTTTTAAAGTATATTATTAGGTTATATCTTCAATAAGAGATTTGGTAGTCGGCTATATTGTGCCTCGGATTGGACATGCTAAGGCGTTGCTAAGGTGTTGCAATATAGTATATAAGTTGTATATTTTAGTAATGATATTCTTACGTCTATAGTGTATATTATTGGTAACTCTACAGAGTTATGAAGTAGACTGAACGGTAGTATGCATAGCATTGTAAGAGCCTGGAAGTACTTATTCATATTTTAGAAGTGTAATATAATATTTCAAAACATATATTTTTAGCACACCTCTAATTAGCTGGTAGTTAAATTAAAGTGAATTAATACAATAATATAATTATAGACATAATTGAAATCGCTAACAATTCTGTGTACAATCTTATTGACTTGTTGTGATATAGAGATCATGTCATTTAATAAAATATTAATAGTAGTATAAATTTTGCTGTAATAGTTTAGTATTAAACTGTTTAGAGTATATGTAAGATAAAGAGATGGTAAGGATGTGCTACTTCAGCACGCGAATACATGCTAAATAGTAATTATTATTCATAGTTTTCTTGCTATTTTTAATAAGAAAGCTGCTCTAACCAATTAAGTCTTCACTTAAATATCCTTAAGTATATACTTTTACAATTATTTAAAGCTTAGGTAATAAAATAATAATAGTAAAATGAATTCTATAATATGTATGTAAATATAATTAAATATATGAAAAACTCAAAACTTACAACCTACATTTTGATTAAGCTATGTTCATTAAAAATCTTCACCTCTCTATATTAATGATAGGACTAAGTTATTCTCACAGTTGCCTCAGCGTATAAAATCGTGCCAAATGAGATAAACATGTGTTCATATACATTGTGGAGTTTGGGTCATGTAGCACTTGAATAAAATATGTTATTGGTATTTAAAAATAAAATTAAAGATTTAATTGTTTAATAGTGTAATAAGCTTAATTCCTAATATTAATACATGCTTTTTTTAGTCCAAATGATATTCTACCTAAAATGAGCAATAATTAGTCTGTTGCTCCTTAATGTATATATAAGTTTTAATCATAACAATAATTGTGGATAAATGTGTATTTGTATTATGCCTAACATATTTTCCTTTTCAAACTCTTTATAATAAGGATCTATACAAAATGATAGAGTTTATCAGTATTTAGTAAGGTGTCATATTTGCTTAAAGATACGTACTGGACGTTATTAGCATCACTTATACATAGGTCTATATAATCGTCGGCATGGACAGCGTATCTAATTTCAATATATTTTGATATTATCCTATACTTATTGTGTACTGTGAAGAGTAGCATATCATTTCACTAATATGTTAACTTATTCATTTGGGTTAGTAAAACATATGACTAGAATATTTTTACAGTCTAATCTGTTATATTATGGGTTTATTAACTCATTTATAAATGTATCGTGATATGTATAGTATGATTAGTAATTAAAAATAATAATGTATTATTTTTATATTATATTTAATTATATATATTATTTATTATATATTTATATAATTATTATTTTATTATTTAAGTCACAAATATTATGAGGCCCTATAAATATATATATTGCCTTTTACGCGCTACTACTACATATGAACATTGTATTATAATTATTTAAATTAAGAGTAAAGAAATTTGACTGCATGAAAAAAAGCATTTGGAAAATATTTTATAAGAAAATATGAGTAATTTAATATAATAATTAACCTATTTAAAGCTGATTCTTTTTTTTATTTGACATGAAGACCATTGAATATGTTTGACATTAGAATTGTTATAATTTAGGACACAGACTATTATTTTCTTTAAATTATCCTCCTTAAATCTTTTGAGAGTTATAGGGGAGGATAGGTATGAATAAATGTCTGGAAGTTTAGTATTTAGTATAGTAATTTGGCGGCATTGAAGTGTTATAATATAATTTAAATAGGTTAGGTATTATTCTGTGATTACAACCAAAAATTTTTTAAAACTTACATAGAAACTTTAAAATCCAGTTTGGTAAGAAAGTAAGTAAGATGAGATAGAATAATGTCGATCGCTGCATCCAGTGGGATAGAGAAGAGAAGGGAGTTTTCTATAGAATTATATGTAAATATTGAAGATCCACTTTTGTATAAAAAAAAAGGGGATGAAAAATGGTATAACACGTTCTAACCAGGACTTTGAGGACCCTATTTCGTTTTTCTTATTAACTTATTCACGTTTAATATTCATTATGTCCGATGAATTTTTATATATTTTAATTTAATTCATATTATTGTAAGAATTTCTTTATAATACATGTGGAAAATCATGTATTTTTGCATAAACGCACATATATTCCTCAGCCATATACATATTATATATATATATTATATAATATATATATATATATCTATATATATATATTATATATATATATAATATATATATTATATATATATATATATATATTATATATTCTATATTCTTTATATATATTATTATATATGCAATGGAGAACTACTTCATTTGAAATATATTTATAAAGATAATATTGCCCTTTGATTTATAGATGGTGATTCATTGAAATTCTTTAATTTTGACACCGCGTTATAATTACAAATTGCACTTAACTGTAATACATACTTAGCGGCAAGCTTTCATCTCGATATACGAGATCTCGTCAGGCCAAAGGAGGGTATTCTTTGTTGGATTGATCGCTTTTTAGGATTGTTCTAGTTGGTTGGTGATTGTCTTGATTGTGTTGTTGAAATATTTGGAGGTTTTTAGGAATTCGTTGTATATATAGTCTAGCTTTATTTCACCGGATTGTTTGTTATAGTTATTAATATTGTGAATGCAAAAGGATTCGAGTATCTTGCGATGGTTGGTGTGGTTGATGTTTCTGATGGATTGCATGTGGTTAATATTGATATGATGATCAAATACTCTTCTATGGCGTGTCAATGCTGAATTAATAATATCGTTGCGTAAGTCGGTCGAATGTTGATATTTTCGTCGTGTGAAGTCTGAAGTTTCTCCTATATAAGTGTTATTGCATATTTTGCAAGGGATGTGGTAAACGCATTTGTGTGACGGATTAGCATTGTATTTAGGCGGTCTGAATGTGTTTTTTAGCGTGACATTGTTGGATGGGATTAGAGTGATGTTTTTTGGGATGTAAGGCTTTATTTCATATAGGGGTATGTTAGGAACAGGTTTTACAGTACAAACCCCTCAAGAAAGACAATCCATCAGAAACATCAGCCACACCAACCATCGCATATATATATATATATATATATAATAGGTATATATATATATATATATTCTATATATATTATATTATATATATATATTATATATATATTATAAGTGTAAAAAAAAATATATATATACATATATGATAGCGGTAATATTATATATATATATATATTAATATAATATATATATAAATATAATATTATAGTGTTAAATTATTCAAATAAACAATAGGAAATTTTGATTTTATATCTATTTAGAAAGAATTATTTTCACACATTTTATGATAATAATTTATGATGATTTAAGAAATATATGTAAAATTGGACTATGAATATTTGTTTTAGTCACATGGATGAGTGTTGGTATTTAATATATTACCACTAAAGATGGAATAATATGGATATATAGCATACTTCATAATTATGATTGTAGATCATGATTATAATAATAAATTTTAATGAATTGATAATTATTCTTCCAGGATGGCAATTATTCTGTCAAATACTTAAGTAACCTTGTATATAATGAAAGAAAAAAATGAACAATGTTTGCTTCAAAATTTTGAATATTTCCTTTGAAAAGTATATGGATATAGTAGATCATATTCTTCTCTTAATGCAAAATATAGAGGACTTTATAAAAAGTTATAATAATAATTATTTATTACTCATATTAATTTTGCAAATGATACATTAATATAGAAAATGTATAAATATTCCTAAATTTAAGTAGATGTAGATTTATATATTTATTCCTCACAGACCATAAATAAGAAGTGAGGAGCTAAGATCACAATACTAAAGATAAAGACCTATGTTCTTTAATTGTACTTACTTTTAATTTTTCTAATAGTACATGACCCTTATCCTTTGAATAAGGCCACTTATCATTATGCTTAGGTTTAGATCTTTTATAGATTAGAGAACTCCCTTTTTAAATTCACTTTTATTAAGTATATTTAAGAACTAATAATTATTGTTGTACCTTAGTGATCCTCTAATTAATCTTGAAGTTACCTGTTCATTTGATATCTATACATTATAGGATGAATTATTGATCAATCAATATTCTGTGATTTTTTATGTGTATTCTTAGGTATAGTATGTAGATATTTCTCTTATCATTGGAATGTTTAATATTAATCTCTTGGTCTTACTGTTCGGTTTAATAATACATGACGTCACCGCTATTATACTATGTACTACTCAATATATTATAATATTATGACCTCTGTAAGAATCATGCATACGCTATGATAGAAGTCTCACTCTGATTGTAGATGAGTTGGTCCATATAGGTATTATCTTTTGTCTCTAGATTTATAATTATAGTAGACAACCTGATTTTTACAGGCAATAATTGCAAAGAATTGGAAAAGTTGTACCATCTTACTTTTGAAAGAATGAACCAGGGTGGGTTTGAACTTCGCTCTTGGAATAGTAATTGTGAGCAATTGTGTGAGAGTATGAGAATGGATGGTAGGTATGTGGAGCATGAAAATGAGTATGAAAAGGTGCTTGGGTATAAATGCAATTTAAAAAAAGATTCCTTGCATGTGTCGTCAGTAAGTTATAGGAGCTCGTGTAGTACAAAGCGACAGATACTTTCTGAAACTTCCAAGTTGTTTGATCCTTTAGGACTTACAATACCTATTACCGTAAGAGGGAAGTTGTTAATGGAAAGTGTTTGGAAGCTAAAAAGAATGGAGATGAAAAATTACCTGGGAAATGTTTGACTGAATGGGTAAACTGAAGGAGATTTAAATGAATTGAGTAAGATTGAGTTTCCACGTCAAGTATGTATAGTAGTGAATCTATGGTCTGAAATATATTTTGTGACAGTTCTGCTAAATGTTATGGGTTTGTTGCATATGGTTCAAGTGAAGGAAAAAATAACCTTTTGTTTGCCAAGGCCAAAGTAACACCTTTTAAAAAGACCTATAGTATTCCAACCTTAGAACTATTAGGAGTCCTTTTAGCTTTAAAATGCATATCCACTATTTTAGACTCTTATTTTAACATCATTTTTGAATATGTAAATATAGGTGTGGACTCACAAGTAGTTCTTAATTGGCTTTTGACAGGTGAAACCAAGGTCAAGGCTAAGTATGTTAATAACAGGTTAAAAGATGTTATCACTTTGTGTGATGACATCAGAAATAAAAAAAAAATAAAAAATATTTGTTTAACTATGTGCAAACTGCTCAAAACCCAGCAGACCTTTTGACCAGGGGTTTAACTTTTAAACAATTTGCGAAAAATTTAAATATGTGGAAACATGGTCCAGAGTGGCTTTGTAAGGATCTGGAGAGGTGGCCAAAATTTCCAATGCTTTCACTTCCTCCAGAATTTAGTAATTTTGCTACATTAAATTTTAATACTAAGGTAATTAATAATAAACATAATAATATTGATGAAATATTGGAAATAAGTAAATAAATTTAGTAAATTTGAAAAAGTAATAAATATAACTAGTTATTTGTTTATGTTTCTAAGCAAAATTACTAAGGAAGACCCTTGAAAAAAAGCTCTTAAATATTGGATCAAAAAAGTACAAAACTCTTCATATACTAAAGAGATTACATTTTTAAAATCGAATCAAAAGGGTGCAATACCTAACCTAGTTAATAACTTAAATTTATTTTTGGATGGTGATGACATTTTAAGATCAAAGGGTAGAATATCTAAATGTACATACTTTAATTATGATATCAAAAATCCTATCCTTTTGTCAAGATACCACCACTTCACCACCTTATTAATTTTGAAGGCTCATAAAAAAATGCAGCATTTGGGATTAGATAGTACATTAAATTATATTAGAAACCAAGGTTTCTGGATTCCCAAAGCTCGCATAGCAATAAAAAAGGTCTTAAATCAGTGTATGTTATGCAAAAAAATCAATGTGCATGCTTTTAAATATCCTAAGTGCACTGACATCCCTAAACATCATATGAATTTAGTAATGCCTTTTAAATTCACAGGCATTGACTTTACTGGTCATATATTTGTGACTAATGAGACTACAGGTAAACTGGACAAGATGTTTATCCTATTATTCACATGTCTTAATGTAAGATCAATTCATTTAGAACTAGTCCCTGACATGGGTGTGACAAATTTTTTTACTAGCTTTTTCAAAGGTTTTGTAACCTATATACCATCCCAGATTTCCTTTACTCTGATAACGCTAGAACATTCGTGAAAGGGGCAGACATCTTGTCTAGGGCTCTGGGGTCCAATGACTTTAATAAAAACAATTGCATACAAATACAATACAATATTAAGCATATTCGTATTCCCAATTATTCAGCTTGGTGGGGGTCTTTTTATGAGCGTCAAATACGCACTTTGAAAGTTTGTATGTATAAAGTTATTGGTAGGAAGAGGTTAATTTATTACGAACTTTTAACAACTTTGTCTTTTTATAAAAAATGCTATTAACAACAGGCCTCTCACATATAGATCAGAAGCTAGTGATCTTGAAACCATAACTCCTAACTCATTCATTCGTTTGAATTGTAATACTTCTCTTATTTTAAAGGATGCAAATGAAGAAGTCTGGAAGGAACCTGACAGGGGTTCTTTAGAAAGCACTCTTGATACTCAAGAGCAATTATTTAATCAGTTTAAACAACTATGGTATGAAGCTTACCTATTAGATCTAAGGGAAGCTATGACTGATATATATCAAATCTCTTGGGGAAAATAAAATCAAAGTAAATGATATAGTGCTAATAAAATCCATCTTAAAGCCTCGTCCCTTCTGGATGATGGGTAGAGTTATGGAAGTTGTAATTGGTTAGTTATGACAACAAAATAAGAACTGTTAAAGTTAAACAAAGTAATGGACAAATATTATACCATTCAATAAGTAATTTGTATCCATTAGAATTGTCCTTAATAATAGATAAAGTCTCTAATGATAAAGATAAATCAAATAATGGTGATAAAGCAGCTGATGACTCGGAGGCAGTAGTTGGTAGACCTAAACGTCAAGCAGCCCTAAAGTGTGACAAGCTCATTAAGTCCAAACTAGACTCATTAAAATAGTCATTGTAGCCCAAGGCTACAATCTCTCTCTGGGGAGATTGTTAAAATTATAATTAAAAATTTCATATTTATTGTTAAAATATTAATTTATTTATTAACTTTATTATTTTTAAAATAATTATACTTAAATTTTAGTAGAAACGTTATTCAATTGTTTCCCTGTAATATTTAACCAATAGAGCAAGGCGCATATGTATCGCGCAACCTCCTTGATCATAATATTATAATAAAAAGAAAAGAGTACTTGTGACCATCGTTCGTTAAAAAAGTTGTATTTGTTTATATGCAACTTCAAAATTGTTAAACATATAAAAGTGCAAGTTCTACTTAAATTAGCCTATAATACTATAATCCCAACCTAGTTTATGTTGGGAAATATTTATGAAATACTTTTCTCTAATTGAAATTCCTTAAGTTAAAAATAAAGAACAGTGCAATATCGTTCTGAAAGTCAAATTAATTTTTGAAAAGGATCTCTGTAATTATGATTTATTATTTCGAGGTAATAATGCAAAAGGATCTCTTGTAATTATGATTTATTATTTCGAGGTAGAGCCTGGCCAGGAACTGTTTTGGTGGGTAATAAATTGGTAGGTCCTAAGCATATTAAAAGTTGCCGTAAATTAGTAGAAGGTAAGGGGAGCGAGCGTGTGTGAGTATTGTCCTTATGAGTGGTGTAATGCAAGGTTTATTATTTTGATAAATTTCTTCCAAGAAGTATAAATGTTTTCAATTTTGTTGAGTTTGGTATTATTTATAACTTAAGCAAAGTTAAATATAAAAAAAAATATAAATATATATATATATATATATATATATATATATATATATATATATATATATATATATATATATATATATATATATATATTATTTATAAAAATATATATATATATATATATATATTACTTTTTCAAAGTAAACACTAATAATGGCCCTAAATTAGCAGTGGAGGTCATTTTACAGAGGGAATAAAGCTTCGAGTAAAGTAGAAAATCTTCGCATATAAACTTAAACATTTCTAATTTCACAAATTAAAGAAAAAATTTAATTAAAGAAACCAATTAACATCAAAACTAGTATTGTCCTGTATTATATAGGATACCTTCATTAACTTTTATAAATAGCTAATTTGAAAAGTAAAATGCGCAATATGTATATTTTATGAAAATTGTTCTTCCGCTATAGGCCTTTACTTCTTCTCTTGTATGATCATCTGACCTCCTTCAATCATCCTACTGAGTCAGACAAAATGTCTCCATCATCCAAACGCGCTTGAAAAAATACACACATTTTGCTTAAATGTTATTTTATGAATAAAGAAAACTGCTCAAAATTTCTAGAAGTAAAAAAAAAATATCGTTGATTCGATACTGAAAATAAAATATCGATATATCGATATATCGGTTGAAAAAATTATCATCGATATTTATTTCGATACTATCGAAAAAAAATATCAATATCGATATATATCGGTCCTCTTGCGGCATCCCTACCGTGGTATAGTTTTCTTTATGTCGTAACATAGGGCATGTCAATGGGTGCTGCAGCGTATTCATTGATATGCATCTTACGTTACTAATGTTTTTTACACATCATGCAACTCCCAAAAGTATGTTTTTGCATTCCAAGTAAGGTATTACTTGAAATGCAAGCCATGATATTGCACCTTTCATGCCGCAACATTTAGCATGCCAATGAACACTAAGATGTTTATTGATATGCACATTATGCTGCTAATGTTTTCATACAGTATGCATCCCAACAATGGTATGATTGGCATCCTACTGAGGATTGCGGTTCTCAGAAGGATGCAAGTCATAGCATTGTAGGCGCTTATACCATAGCATGCTGTATTCCCATGAAGATCCAAGATATTCATTGGAATGCATCCATGTTATGTGTATACACTACGTGCATGCATATTTTAACGGCCCAAGCTGATAGTTATTTATTACAGTTTGGGGCCCCAGTTTCTGTTCAAGTACATTTTGTATACCATAAAAAGGAATGGAGTACTGAGTAGTTGTGGGAGAATAAAAACTATTTGGTATTGAAGACTTTCTGTAAACCTGCTGCAATCAAGAAACTTCAATATATATATATATATATATATATATATATATAGAGGGTTAAACAATATATAAGATTTAAGATATTTACTATATAGAGTATATATATATATTAAGTGAGTAGTATATTATAATAGAGTAGTATATATGAGTATAGATTATATATATATATTATATATTAATATATATATATATATATATAGTATATATATATACTATATATATATTATTAGTGATGCAGGTAAAGAAACTTCATAGTATATATTATATATATATATATATATATAGTCGAGGAAGAGGTCAATTCTGTAGGGGCAGGAGTGCTGGGAATTATTCTTCTTCCCCGACTAACAGGTCTTGTAGTTGTTGTAGAGAGCTTGTAACCATCTCTTCTGCTGATGTATGCCCAGAAATACCTAATCTTGATAAGAGGCAGATAGGCCTTAGCTCCAGGATGAGACATCTGATGAAAATTGTTGAAGATCTGTTCACGACAACGTTTTGGCAAAAATGGTTGTGGAAAAGCTGATGAAATATCACACCATACTTTTTAAGATTATCTTTTAGAGAGTAGAATGAAGACGCTGCTTGAAAAGTGGTAGTTTATTCATCCGTTGATTGAAGACGAGCGGTAGCAGGTAAATCGAAGGCATCTACTGTTACCGAGGATATCCGAGAATAAGCATCTGCTGCGATGTTATCGGCACCTCTAAGGTAGGTTATTGAAGAGACGTATTCTGTTAAGACAGAAAGATGACGTTGTTGCCGATCACTTTTAACTTGATTTCTACTGTAGAAAAGCCGAGACGAGAGGTTTGTGGATCAAAGTGCAACAGATGAACATTCCTATCCTTCTACGGTATGCTTGAGGAAATGAAGAACAGAATAGTAAAGCTGCTGAAAGTTCAACGGTCGAAAAGCTGAGTATTTTTACGATTGCTGTTCGCCGATAACCTTTTTGCTGAAAAATTCTGCAGGTACTGGCTTGTCATCAACCATCTGATTGAAGGGCTGCTCAATATTTGAAGTCTGGCTACCTATTCGTTACAAAGTTGAAGATGGGTAACAACCGGCAAAGAAAAAAGAAAGAGTTGTGGCGTTTTGGAGTTTATTCTTGATTTCATTGAAGGATTCTTCATTTTCTTCTTCTCGTAGAGACTTTGCCTTTTGGATCGTGTGTTTTGCTTTTTTCTGATAAAGGAAAGACGAGTTTTGCAAAACAAGGAATGAAACGACGATAGTATCCTATCATTTCCAAGAATCTTCTAAGCTGTTGAATCTCGAGGAAGAGGGTACTTGGAAATTTCGGACTTCTTTTCTGAAAGAGAAAGTTCAGCTGAAGAAATATGATATTCCCGAAATAGTAGGAAGGAGATGACTGGAAAAATTCAATGAGTTTGTGCTAAGGAAGATTTGAGGAAGAATTTTTCTTGATATGGGAAACAAAACTGCCCCGAGATGTTCTTCATGCTGTTCTGGAGTTGCTGAAAAAATTAGCAAGTCATTAAGATAGACGTAAATAAATGGGAGATGTCGAAAAATGGAGTCCATTATCCTCTGAAAAGTAGAGCCAGCATTCTTCAAACCAAAGGGCATAGAAACGTATTCAAACAGGCCGAAAGGAGTTGTAATGGCAGTCTTTTCAATGTCCTCCGGTCGTATTGAATTTGATGGTTTGCCCTCTGAAGGTCTATTTTGCTGAAGATAGCTGATCCATGTAAACGCTGTGAGAGACTTTGAATGTGAGGAATTGGATATCTATCCCTTTTAGTAATGGCATTCAAAGATCTGTAATCACCACAAGGCCTCCATGTTCCTGGGGTTTTCTTTGACACAAGATGGAGCGGAGAAGTTCAAGAAGACTTGGAAAGTCTGATGATTTCATTCTTCAAGAGAGTGTCGAATACTACTTTTAGTTTATCTTCGGGAAGACGGCGAGGTCTTGCAAACACGAGAGGCGAATCTCCAGTCTCTATGGAGTGAACAGGTCCTTTTGGATTAAATTTTATATTCGTCAAGTCAATGGGTGAAGTTAACAAAGAAACTCTTGAAGCAAAGATGAGAAGTTAGGGTCTTCAATGTTAGCGTTGATTTGTAGTGAGGGAACATCTCTGGAAGAGACTAGAAGAGGTGCTAGAAGAGAGGTATTTGTGTCTTGCAGAATTTTCTTCCCACAATTGATGATTAAGCTGTACTGGTGTAGAAAACCCATACCCAATATTGGCATTGTGATATCCGCTACTATGAAACTCCAATTAAGTTCCCGACGAAGTTTCTTGATCGTTATATATGTCACTATTTCACCATAACACTTGATAGGCGAGCCATTGGCAGCGGAATAATTGACATTAGTTGCAAATAGGGACATGCTGGTTACCATTGAAGAAGGGAGGCTCGAGACAGAAGATCCGGTGTCTAGCAAGAAGAGAGTATCTGCGCCGAATATTGTAATGTTGATAGTTAGTTGCGAACTGAATATAGCGCAGCAATCACCTCGCTCTTCTAGTTTTCCGTTTGACAGGAGAAGAAACTCTAGAAGAGGGACGAGACTAGAGCTGCACCTGAACATTATTAGTTTTATCAGACCACTTGCACCATGCCTGCATGTCCTTGCCTGTTGGGCGAAGTAAATGTGATTTTGACTGTATGGAAGCAGTCTGGCAGTGATTGCTGTAGCTAATGTTGTTGT
Organism: Trachelipus rathkii; assembly: GCA_015478945.1. Lineage (NCBI taxonomy): Eukaryota > Metazoa > Arthropoda > Malacostraca > Isopoda > Trachelipodidae > Trachelipus > Trachelipus rathkii. The sequence goes on from JABUQX010055077.1 coordinate 19,090, forward strand.
TGTTGTTGTTGCTGCTACTGCTGCTTAAGTAGTTGCTGTGTAGTCGTTGCTGTGGATACTGTCATGCCAGGAACGGACGGTACCAAAACAACTAGATCGCTGCCTAGCTCTCCAAGTTGTTCATGACTAAGTGCTGTTTGTGCTGCAACATTTGGTCCAATGTTGGTTGGAAGAGTGTTCAAAATTTGCATTCGGATGATGTCTTCTCCAATCCTCAATTTAGAACCATAGGGAAGCATTTCTCGTAGGTAAAGAGAAGTCTTGCCACTGTAAGCTTGTTTAGACATAAATTCGTTGAATAATTCATTTCTCTTTTCGTAGATGGTGATTACTGCTGTCTTCAGGGGAGTGTAGCTTGAACATCGAATTCTGCAGATGAGATACGATCCACGACATCTGTTGGGAGCTGGAAGAGAGCGTGGAAGTACTTTTCCAAGGTGAAAACTGTGGCCTCTGAGAAATCTAACGCAGGTTGGAACGGAAAGTTCTCGGAAAAACACTTGAGGTTTTACCTTGATCTAGGGTGATGGTCTCACCTTCTTCTGGTGGGGGCTGCGTTTGTTCGTCGTCAGAGGGGATCGTTTTCTTCCTCTGTAGGGGTATTCTTCTTGAAGTTTTGAGAGAGTGGTCTTTTGTTTGTATCACCGTAGGAGAGAGACTGCTGCTTGCGTCACCGTAGGAGAAAGACTTCTGCTTGCTAGGAATGTCTGCCTTCGAGGGAACGTCTACTTAAAGAGAGGTGATGTTTAACTTCCAGGGTCACCAATTCTGTAGTCGAGGAAGAGGCCAATTCTGTAGTGGCAGAAGTGTTGGGAGTTCTTCTTCTTCCCTGACAAACAGGTCTAGTAGTTATTGTACAGGGCTTGTAGCTATCTCTTCTGTTTGTTCTCCATTGCTCAGGTAGTAGTAGTAGTCGATGTTCTCTCGAAAACTCTCTTGTAGGGTAATGAAACTCAGATTTTGATTTGGATATAATAATTTTGCTAAAAACCCTTTCAACTATATTTAACAACCTTGCACATCCTAAAACTATATGCTAATAACAGTTTTTCAACTTTGATATCTAGTAACCTCATGCACACATGCAATTTTAAGTCTAAACCAATTTTACTTTTCCCCTAAAAGAGGTTGAGAAAGGGGGTAATTAAAACGGGAATATTGCAGATTACAAATTTCATCAAAATGCAAACTATTAAACTGTAAAACATAGTACAATTTACAAAAAATGTTACAAACACCAAAATACACATTAATTTGGTTACAATTAAATGGTATGCCATATTTTAAGTGCTTTAAAAGCGAACTGCATTTCTGTTCCGATCATGATAAAAAAGCCAAAAATATAAATCCGTATTTTAAAACAGAAAACATATTTTCAGGTTAACTTTCATATTTTTTTATAAGTATTTTTAAAGCACAATATAATACAATTTAACTTAATAATTATATACAAAAAAGTCTATATCATGAAACAAATATTATATAATCCTATACTGTAAATAGATATTATTTTTGGCATTAATTTATGAATACAAACTCAATTTCAAGTCTTAAAAAATGCGACATATCTTCAAGTTCAGAGATGAGCTGAATACCGTTTTGTCTTACAATTCTCTCTCATGTTTTTTACGCTCACTAATATATTTGAGAAGTTTATAAAGCACTTTTTAACAATTATCTTTTTAAACAATAGTTATATATAATATATATATATTATTATATATATATATTATATATATATATATATATATATATATATATATATATATATATATTATATAATATATATATATATATATATATATATATATATATATATAATATATATATATATTATATAGTATATATTAATATATTATATATATATATATATATATAATATATATAAAATATATAGGTATATATATATATATATATATATATATATATTGTCTAAATAAATAATTGTTAGGAAGTGTTTTTTAAATTTCTCAAATATATTAGTGAAGAAATCTAAACTGCAATTTATATTTAATGTGGGGTGTCTGACAGGGTAATCGAAGGAAGATAATTATAAAACTCACACCAGTCTAAGTTTATTGTGAAAAACAAAAACAAAAACAAAATAAAACATAATAAACAGACCCAATATATAAACCCCCAAACCAATAAAATAAATAAATAAATCTCTAAAATTAAAAAATGAATCCGACATTTAACCCCTTTTTTTTATTAATACAATAAATACTAAATACTAAATTATAAATAACAATAATTAATACAATCATGTTATATAAAAGAAAAATAGAAAAATTGGGATTACAAGCAAACAAATATAATACATGGACAGTGTTATTGTCCAGTTTTCTTTGTAAGTAAGCTGTACAAAAAGCAAAGAATTTTGCAAGCCAAGCAACAGATGAAACAATTTTTGAAGCAATCAGAATCAAAAAAAGCAAAAGACCCTTTGGTGCAAAACTGAGAAAACCAATACAACCGTAAAATAACAAAACCCCAAATCTAGAAATCACATTAAGAAAGCAGAACAAAATTAAAACGAATAAATTGAATAATATTACTACTACTACTACTACTACTACTAATAATAATAATAATAATACATAAACCAAAAACACAATACATAATTATCCATACCTGAAATTGAATAAGGATCCTATATCTCACCACCTAGGATCACTCAATTCCTAAAGAAAATAATTATATGAAAAAGGAAATAAAACAATTGGATTAAACCTTAGCAAATAGTAAAATGCAACAATCAAGATTCCACAAAAATAATGGACGACGAAGGACTGCGCGAATAGAAAAAACAGAATAGGAGGTAATAAAACTGAAAAAAAAAAAATAGCGACCTGCAGATGCCGTTGCGCTACGCACCATTCACACTCACTCATCTTATATTAGCAATCCTGCAATAAAAAATTTATAAAAATATGAGACAATAAAATTAAAGTACCTTGCCGTTACCGACTTACTACAATAATAGGATATTTCAACCTTCGCTACTCTCATTGGGGTGACCTCACCACCTAGCCCAAGGCTAAGATCCTTGTTGATCCCCTGACCCCCTTTTCCTACAAAGATATTTCCGCATTATCTTATAGATCGTTTCTTTTAGTCCAGTTTCAATTATTTGTTCAGCTGGGACAATTATCCGATAGTCTCGCTGCTATTATGATCAAGCAGAGCATGTTAATTTTTTTTTTACCATAGCTATTCCACTTTCCCCTTCAATGATGGTTTCCAACCACTGATGCTTCCTTTAACCTCTTCCATCAGGTTATCATCAGCAGCAAAAGCTAACATCCCGCAGTCTTCCGCGGTTAGGCCATGTTAGTTATAGATATATAATCAAAATCATAGTACTTCAATCTAATGTTATAATTTTCGGATCATCTTGTGTGTTGGTTTGTGAGTGTACTTTTTCGTGGCAAAATTTGTCATCAAAAAGTAAAACAAATTTACTATGGCTTTGTATATAGCCATAAGTTAATTTATATAAAAATCAAAATTTGTTTAGTATTTAGCAGGTAAAGTTCACCAAAAAGATAAATCCAATTCTAATATTTTTATAATAATTATGTTTTATGCATAAAGGGAAGGAGGCTATTTAAAAAGGAATACAATATTTGTTTGTTATGAACCAAATCACGAGCATTGCTTTACAGTTCGGCGTATGCAAATGAAGGCGTGGCCTTCCTTCAAAAAAGTCGTTGAAATTTTGGTGATTTTTTGAAAAGCCATATACCGCAATTGGGTCCGATAATTTCTATCTCTGAACCTAATGGTATGTTAATTTATTTTTACTGTGGGTAGGCCTCTGGCAACCCTTTGGTGGTCACATTGTGGTGTGATACTGATATACCTAGCAATAGTTAGCTCGTCTTAGCTCTAGCCAGGAGAATAGTAAAATAAATTTCTAACAGCTAATAAGTAATGTAAAATAACTAATGCCGGTTTTCGTTTTTGTATTTTTGCTTATGAAACGTTAAGAATAATGCTCGAGTTTGCGTTCGTTTCTTGTAAACTTTGTCGCAAAGATCTTAAAACGTATGCTCACCAATATGTAAGGAGTTAACTTAGACATTACGACAATTAAGAACATTAAGAAATATAGAGACAGTAAGAAGCCCACATGGGCCTATCGAGACTGTCCCAGTCAACCACTAACCAAACACCAAACATGCTCAATGCAAATCCACAAAGCACCCTAGGGTTGTCAATATCTTGTAACTACAAATCACCAATTTGGCTTAGTTCAAAAATAATGATATATATATATATAATATATATATAGGTATTAATATGATACCCAAAACCATCCACATGCATTAATAACTAATTTATGGTCACACAGGCCATCTAAACATTAATAACTACTATAACTAAAAAACCCGCCAAATTTGGCTTCGTCAATATATATATTATATGACCCAACGCATCCATAAACGAATCTAAACCTTTCTATGTTGCAATCGAGTCACACTCAGCAACCTCCTGGTGGCAGACTATTCCAAAAATTTAACAACCCTAATTACTGAATGCATGCTTTCTTAATTTTCTTATGGCATGCTTTCTTCTTAATTCTTATTATGCCCCCTGGTCACCTGTCCATGCTCTACTATGAAAAATTTATTGGTCTCTGTATTATCAAAGAAATGCAAATATTTTGTAGACTTGTATCATGTCCCCTCTGAGAAATCGCCTTTCCTACAGAAAACATTCCTAACTCCTTCAGCCTCTCCTCATAGCCTCTTACCCTCAAACCCAGAAATCAATCTTGTTTGCTCGTACGTTGCACTCTCTCTAGCATATCTAAGTCTTTCTTTAAATAAGGAGGCCCAAACTTGTGCACAAATACTCTATTACTGGCCTAACATAGCTTTTATACAGTTTATTAATTACTTCCTTGCTCTTGTAAAACAACATTGCGATTTATTATGCCAGCATCTTATGTTAGCTTTATTTCTAGCTTCCAAACCTGATTAGCTACTTCAAAATTACTGCTTATAATCACAACCTAAATCTTTTTCTTGGTCCACAAGACTCAAGCCAATCCCCATTCATATCTAGTTTAACGAAACCTTTTATTTGAGTAACCTAGGTGAAGAACCTTTACACTTTTTTTACTATTAAAATTCATTTTGCCACTTATCTGCCCACCCACAGAAGTTTATCAAAGATCATTTTGAATCTTTATGCATCTTTCACTATTCCTAACTGAGGTGGCCACTTAAGTATCATCTGCAAACTTAGAAACCTGCATTTAGTCCCTGGTCTAAATCATTTATATATATATGGGAAACAATAGTGGCCCCAGCACTTGAACCCATATGGCACAGCACTCTCTCACTATTTCCCATGATTTAATTGGGCCCATTTAGTTGTACACCACTGTTTGTCCTTATTTCGCAGACCACTCTTGGTGGAGAGTCCAACCATGACCACTCCACCTATACCAGCATGCAATAATTTTTTCATCAGCCTGTTATATGGGGAACCTTAATCAAGAGGAGCTTTAACTGAAGGTCTAAATATAACAAATATCACCTGGATCTGCGGCGTTGGTCAATGATCGAGTAAATGTATTCGGAAGGCGTGAAATTCTAAAAAGGTTTGTCTTTAACATGATCTACCCTTTTTCTGAAACCGATGCCTGGGAGTCATACAATACCGTTTGTTTAATCTGTGAGAGTATTTCTCTTAGAGGAGGGTGCAGTAACTTTTACCAGAACCTTTACAGACAGATATGGCCTTAAGCTGCGCTAAGCGTGAGATAAATTTCTCCAAATCTTCCGTTACTACTTTACTTCAAAATAGGACAGAGACATATGCCTCTGGGTTTTCCAGTCATCTGGTACCACACCAAATGTTATAGATCGCTTTAAAATCAAGAGAGGCACAGTGCCTTCTGCAATGGCTGAGTTTATTCTATTCTCCTTTCAGAATTCTAGCCATATAATACCATCAGGGCCTGCAGCTTTACTTGGATCAATATGATCTAATAAACGTTTAATATCTTTTAATATCTTTTTAATATCTTAATTCTGTAAGGTTGCTATTTCCAGTGCTTGCCAAATTTAGCACGTTCTTACGAAAAAAATATAAACAAACAAAATGGCGGGCGTGAATAGGCATCGCCTTGAATTGTGTTTTTTTATTCACTAAAATTAGCTTTAAATCCAATTTCTTCCAAATTGATAAACCATCACAATAGTTGATCAATTATTTGTATCATTTCCATTTGTTATTTAATTTTTTTATTCTAGAACCAGGTGCTCCATCACAATAGCGGATTCCAATTGTTTGTAAACAAAAATAACTTGTGGGAAATCGTTATTGTTTATGCACGAAATTCATGCTAAAACTGGGTAGGCATTTCTTTTGAGCGTAAGCACAAATGACGAAAATAAAAACGGTTTAAGTTTAACCCCTCTGGTTCTAAGAATTGCCTATTAAAAATTAATCTCGCAACGACAGTAGGGGGTTATTGGGGTGTTGTTCCACCCCCCCGAGCCTTAATTCAAAAAAAAATGCCTTTTAGCGGTTTTTTAAAAAAAAATTGGTTTAAAATTTTTTTAGGAAGTCTTATTTATGCTCACACACAACTTATCACTATGAACTGTACAGAACAAATGAGTTACTACATGCTAAATCGATTATTTATTATGGAACTGTGGCCTGTAGAAGTGATAAAAAAAAAAAATTGGAAAAAAAAAGCCCCCCCAAAGTGAAGCAGTGTTACATTTGGCCTGAGTTTGAATGCTGTTTTATGCGTATGCATACCGGGCAGGAAAGATCCTACTGGGCATACATTCCCATGAAGCAGTCATACATTCATATATATATTTTATAATTTAAATTTTTATATTTATAATATAAATATAATTTATATATATATATATTATATAGTATATATTATATATATATTAGTATAATATATATAATATATATATAATATATATATTATATATATATATAATATATATATATATATATATATGAGGTATAGATATATATGTATAGGTATATATATATAGTGAGATAGAGTATATATATATATATAGTATGATATATATATATATTTGGATACTTTGTGGATTTTGGGCCATGAGCATGTTTGGTTAAGTGGGGTTGACTGGGACAGTCCTTTGACAGGCCATGTGGCTTCTTACTGGTCCTCTATATTCCCTTAAATGTCTTAATATATATATATATAATATAGTATATATTATAGTATATATTAATATATATAAATATATATATTATATATATATATATTATAATATATTATATTATTATATATTGTATATATATTATATATATATATATATATATATATATATATATATATATATAATATATATATTATATAGTATATATATATGTTACTTTTCATTAAATGCACTCCTTTTGAAATATAAAAGTATAAAAACATATAATATAATAATATACGGGTATATATATTGGATTATAAGGTAGGTATATATATGAGTATATATAGTAAAGTAGTATAATAGTGGATTACTCACTATATATAGTAATATAGTATAGATTATTGAGTGAGTTACTATAGGTAGTGAGGTAATATATGGACGTATAGTATATAATATATGATATATTTATGATACTATATATATATAATATATACTATAGATCCGGCGGGGTGACCAGGTCCGGCTGCTTTGCAGGCTGGGTGAAATTAATTCCAAAGGAAGGAATATTAATAGATACTAAAAATTTTTTTTTTTTTTTGTTTTCGCTCATTTAATTCCCAATAGGTATGTATCTACAAATAATACTTACATCTAACTTATTGCTCTATATAAAGTTTTTATATTTTTTTTAAAAAATGTTAGAAATTAAGGGTACAAATGTCCTTCAATAGAATTTCACTTTTGAAAATGTGAGTTTTTTAACTTCGTTATAAAATGAAAAATTGTGATGGATTTTAATTATTTTTTCAGTGGATACACTCGAGTATGTTAGCTTTAAACTGGCAAAATAAATTTTTGATCCAAGCAGTATTAGTGGCAAAAAAACGGGGCCTAACTTGGTCCGATTCACCCCGCCGTAAAAATTGATGGAAGGGTGACTCGGACCACCATTGTTTTTCGAATTTTACGTATTATTATTGAAATTTTTAATTACAACAATAATTAATTTAAATATAATAAAAAGTTACTTATATTAAGTGAAAAGTTTTTAAAAAATGAAAATTTAAAAAAAAAAACGAATTCAAAAAAGTGTCAAAATTTTTGAGCGGAAAGGTGTGAATAGGACCACCTTATTTTATTCTTATTTTATTTAACGATGGAGTGACATTTTTTTTATTGCTGGTTATGAATTTTTAAGTAGTGAGTAAATATTAATTATATTAAGTAAAAATTAAAATATAAAATTGAATTATACGTAAAAGACGAATTTTAAACAGATGGTCCGAGTCACCCGTCAATGGTGGTCCGCTTCACCCCTCCACGGTCAGGCTGACTCAGCGTTATTTAAACTTTAATAAAACTTTTGATGTGATTAGAGAATTACATTATTATTTTTGTGTGTGCTTATGACCGACTATAGGAGGGCCGTGATTTACAAAAAAAAAATTTCCAAAAAGTTTTTTTTTAGGGAAGAGTCGGGAGACAGACTTATGCCTAAGGTGGTCCGCTGAGTTCAACCCCGCCGTGCTATAAATATATATATATATATATATATATTATATATATTATTATATATATATAGTATGTATTTATATTTTATAAATATGTAAGGGTATATATATATATATATACTAATATATTATATATATATAGTTAGTATATATATATATTATTTATATAGTATATAGTATATAGTATAGTTAGTTTTAGTTGAGGAGGTGTGTTTACCACGACAAATCGGGGGCAAAGGTTACTATTTTATGTTTTTCCCGAACCAGTGGGCCCATACAAGTGGAAAGGTGCACAGTTATCAGGGTGATAGTAAACCCCAGCCTCAGTCTGAACCAAGTCAAGAAATTCCAGCCATCAGTGGGCATGGCTAGGCTCTGGACTCACAGACTTACTGTGCGTGAGGCTAATAGGAATGTAGGTGTCTGTAATGTGTAAATATAGGTTGTACCGTTGTATGTGCTTGGCTATGGATGAGTGAGGTGAGGGTATTGAGATTAGTGTATTAAATACACTACTATGCTGTAAACTGTAATGAATTACAGAAAATCTCCTACAACCGGAATTTTTCGTGTCCGTCCTGGTGACTAGTCGAAGTACAAATCACGTTTGACAAGTACTATATTACATATTATATATATAATATATGTATTATAGTATATATAATCATATATATAATATATATATATACTATATATATATTATATATATATATATATTATACTATATATATATATATATATTAATATATATATATATATATATTTATATATATATATATATATTACCAACCAAAACTTTGTATAAAGCATATATTTATATAGATTGTCCTCTGTTGACTACTCAAAGGTCCTTTCTGAGAGAGATCTGAAATATGCATTCTTTGCCTTTTACTTTAGAGGCCTTACTTTCTTGGTCATTTCCAAAGTTTTTTATTTTTTTTAAAACATTCCAAAACATGCAGGTAATAGTAGTGCAGAGGAGTGTCACTCCCGATTTTTTATGAAAATCATAGGATATACTCTAAAAATATAATAATGGAAGAAGAATAGTGAAAATGAAATCGGTTTTCTCTTTAGGAAAAAAGTTACAGCCTCTCAAAGTTGTATTAACGCGATGTTTTGTTAGGTATACAGAGAAAGTCTATGTATATCTTATCATAAACCCTGAACTAAGGGTGGGGCCTAAAACGATCACGAAGACCCACTAAATTATTTTTTTTATAAGAAACCTATGGTCTATTGGAAAATTTAAACTTTTAGAGGCTGAAACATTTTTTCTAAAAGGACTTAAATCACTTTTTGTGTTTTTTAAGCTTCATTATTTTTTTTTTAGAGTACAACCTGTGATTTAAAAAAAAAAAAATTTATAAGAAAATCCTAATAGGATTTTTAATAACTTTGAGAGGCCTGAAGACTTTTTTTTTCTAAACTGATTTTTGTTTTTGCTATTCTTCATTATTATTTTTTTAGAGTATATCCTGTGATTTTCATAAAAATCGGGGGTGATACCCCTCTGCACTACTATTACCCTTATACAAATTATGATTTTATTTAACCCTAGAATGGGTTCGATGGTGTAATTTTTACCGAGTGCTTTGTCTCAAACACGTTTTTTGATTGGTTAATTAAAATTGTGGGCGTGATAAATTCATCATCTGATTTTTTTATAGCAGTGCTTTTGAAGCTTTTGAAGAGGGTGGACTGTTTGCTGTGGTGCTTGTTATAGTTTTTGAAATATAAGCCTATGTGGGTAAAATTGAACTGAGGAACCCATTTACGTATAAAACTTTAGAGAAAAAAACAAATATATATATATAGTATAATATATATAGTATATATATATATATATATAATAGGTATGATATAGTAATTTAATATATTAAATGAGTAGTAGTATATATATATATATATATATATATATATATTATATATATATTATATATATATATATAATATATAGCTATATATATGATATATATATATATATATAATATATATATATAGTATACTATATATATATATATATAAATATATATATATTAATATATATAATATTATATTATATATATATATATATATATATATTATAATATATAGTATATGAGGGAGTAGTATATATATATATATTATATATATTATATATTATATATATATATATATATATATAATATATATGGCGTAATGATAGATATATATTTATATATTATATATATATATATATATAGATTTTATAATATATATATATTATGATATATATATATATATTATATATATATATATTATATTATATATATATAAGGTATATATATATTAATATATATTATATATATATATATATATTATATATATATATATATTATATATATATTATATTATTATATATATATATATATATATATATATATATATTATATATATATATATATATATATATATAATATATATATATATATATATAATATATATATATATATATATATATATAATATATATAGATATATATATATAGGTGTATAGATATATATGTGTAGCTTATCGAATTTATATATATATATATATATATATATATATATATATATATATATATATATATATATATTAATATATATATATATATATATATATAATATATTATATACCGATTATATATATATATATATATATATATATATATATATATATATATTATATATATATATATATATATATATATATAATATATATATATATATATATAGACAGAAAATAAGGGGTTTTGTAAAGGCGTATGTAAAGATTCAAAAAAAAGGTTTTAAAGCAAGAATATTTTATGGTAAATTGTAGCATATCAAAATTCAACGTATAAGGATATCAGAAATGTTTTGAAAGAAAAAAAAATTAAAAAGTTACTATTTTATATAAATTTTGAAATGTAAGTGCATTTTTGTGATATGTAAGTCGATCGTTTGGGGGAAATAGCCTAAGTCGCAGTTTTTTTTTGTTCAAGACATATGTGTCAATCGTTTGAGGCTATAGTTTAAATTTTATAGGAAATTGTCTAAATTTTCAAAAAATAATATAATTGGCATGAAAAAATGACCTTGGTCTTTGCTAAACGAAGATTTATGAGGTGGGTCATTTTGACCCACACGTATATAAAAAATATGACCAAAATAAGGGGCTTGAAAAAAGGCGTAATTTCAATTTCCTACCTAACAGGTTTCTAAGCAAGCTATTGGGATGGGAATTGCAGCATATCAAAATTCAATGTATAAGGATGTCAGAAATGTTTAGAAAAGAGAAAAAAATTAAAGTTACTATTTTTTTTTTATTTTTGTCTAAATTTTTTTTCAAAGTAAAATTTGAAAAGCATTAAGAATTAGAGTATTATTTGTTTTATATTCAAAATTTAGAAATTTTCGTAGGTTGCCTAAAGAATGTCAAGCTGTTCACTAAAAGGTAATCGATATTGTTTCGGTCTATCACGCACCTATCGATAATAATTTTGGAATATCGATTTTTTGCGACTCGGTGGGGTACGCCATACCCCAGGAACCCGTTCTAGGGTTAATGTTGTATCCATTTTCACTAACAAAAATTTTAGTTACTGATGTGTTGCACCAATTAATTTTAATTCTGAATTATTGTACCGTAATTATAATTTTGCAGAAAACTATATATTTTCTTTTCTTTTCTTGGGAAAATTGCACTTTTAAATCACCTTTCGAATCACCGAAAATTTTATAAGTTTTTTAGGAAAATTTTTTAGGAAAATTCTTTAGTAGCAAGCTTCTGGAATTATGCCCGAAGCTTACAACTAAACAATTTTCTTAAAAAAACTTACTTCAACTTAACTTTTCTGAACTTAGAAATTTTTCTGAACTTAGAAAATTTTCGGTGATTTGAAAGTTGATTTGAAGAACTGCCTATAATACCCTTTTCTTTTAGTTTGTTTAATTGTTTGAAATATATTTATATTAAAATACAGTAATTTAGTAAATATTATAATGAATATCAAATCTGAAAATGAAATAAAAGTGGAAGAATTAGACTTGGAATATGACTCCTATCAACAAAGTTTTCAGGTGAGGTAATATATATATATATATATAATAATATATATATATATATTATATATAGCTTAATTTATATATATATAGGTATATAATATAATATATATATATTATATAATATATATATATATATATATATAATGGTATATATATATAATATAGTAAAATATAGAGGGGCTTCACCCATATTTTTTAATAAAAATCAAACAGGATAATTATATATATAATACTCCTATTTAAATGATAATTAAGAATAAAAAAAAACAAATAAACTTGGCTGTCTCTTTAGGAAAAAAGTTGCAGCCTCTCAAAGTTGTTAAAACTCCCATTGATTTTTCATTTTTGATCATCCAGGTTAAGGTCTCATTCGACCCCCTAAGTTTCAAGGTTGTGACATGATAATGTTTGTTAGGTATTACAAGAGAAAATCTAATGTATACTTAACAAATTCTTATCATAATCTGAACTAGGATGGCCCTGAAATTAGCATGAGGCCCACTAAATTTTTTTTTAAGAAAGCTATGGGAAAATTTAACTTTGAGAGGCTGTTAACTTTTTTTTTTCCAAAAGACTTAAATCATTTTTTTTTTTTATGCTTCATTATTATTTTTTTTAGAGTAGCTATATCCTGTGATTTAAAAAAAAAAAAAAATTATAAGAAAATCCTATAAGAGTTAGACGTCACATTTAAAAAATTTTTTTTTTTATTCTTCATTGTTATTTTTTTAGAGTATATATCCTGTGATTTTTATAAAAATTGTGGGTGAAAACCCCTCCTGTGCTACTATTACGATATACAGTACCAATATAGCATCAACAACTTAATATGAATGTGAACAAGGAATAAAAACTGGCGTAAAAAAGCCAATTTAAATAATAATAGTTTTCAGATAAGTCCACCTGTTGGCGGTTTGAAGCATAAGTGAGCCCTTTTGGTTTCCAATGTTTAATGAAGATCAGTTCTTCAAGAGGATGGAGGGAGCAATGTTAGGGCATTCTAAAAGACCTTGCCACTCCTCACCTCCTGTAGGATTTGCCATCCTTGAGATTGTTACCCAGCATTAGCATAAGGGCCCAGAAATTTGTCAATATACTTCACTTTTTTGTATTTGGGGTGCATTTTTTAAAGATCGGTGTACTCACCCCAACTCTTTATATTAGCCGCCAGTAATAAAGAAGAATACGAACCTCACGCGAAGAGAAATACGAGAGTCTATTTATAGACCCTTCACTCAAAAGCAATCCTCAGTACATTGCAGCATCTGCCACCTCTGGTTTCATATAAAGTGCACTAATCTCCACCAACATGGTCCTGCCAATCATGTGGTGAATTCTTGCACACAGAAATTCAAATCTCCACCCACATAATTCAATCAACATGTACATCAATTAAATATAAATGGCATTAAGAATAAACAAAAAAGAACTTTTACGAACCTTAAATAAATTTAATATAGGCTATATAGACATAGCTTGAGTACAGTAAGCTAATCTCACACCAGACACGTACGTGCCTTTCTAAATTTCCCAATTACATAATCCTAAAACAAGATAAAGACGCACCAAAGCCTGGCTTAGTTATTCTCATACATGTCTGAAACACCACTAACCACACGCAACAAATCAACAACTTTGACCACACCTCCATTTACCAATCAACATAAGTAAAAAAATAGCTACAGCGTTAATTAATATCTATATCCCTCACCCCATCTCTCAACCCACCCATGATTATGTCCCAGACCTATCGCCCATAACTCAGTATAACAATCTGATACTACCTGAGGACTTCAACACCCATCACCCTGCATGGCTCAACACACAGCCACACCAATAGGTGATATACTCATAGACAACTTACACACACTCACCATCCTCAACATCGGAAACCAACCCACTCAACAACCATTCCAACATAATTGGAACCCCACCTCCCTTGACATTTCCTTCTGTTCACTCCAAATTTAGGTTATCCTAACATGGCAGACTATTCACACTCTATCCTCTGATCACATTCCAATATTAATTACAATTTATCAAACACACACACTCACACACATCCTTTAGAAGAACGTACACTAACTATATGAAAGCACACTCATATGATTACCCTGATTTTATAGAACAAGAACTGCGATAATTCCAAACTGCTAACTTTACATCTCTGGCCAAAGCACTTCAATAAGACCATTGTAAAAGCATCCAAAAAATACACTCCCCAAAGTTGCCTCTCACACGTCAATCCCAACTTTTAACCAGAAATAAATACCATAATAAAACAAAGAACTTCCCTCCAACCAAATAGACAACCAAACAAAGACCAAATTAACCAAATCATAGATCTCAACCACAGAATTAACAACTTAATGAACTTGAACAAGAATAAAAACTGACGTAAAACCAACACAGCAAAAATATTCCAAACAATAACAAAAAAAATCCACACTTCTCGCACACATTCCCACCAACCCCAGAAACCATCTGTAAACAAAACAATAAAATCCTCTGCCCCAAAAATCATTCCAGTCTTATAATGTCACAACTCTAAAATCAGCCACCAACCTACAATATCCACCAACAAATTAACAACCAAATGATTAAAAAAACGCCCAAGAAGTCCTTCCATTCACTCCACTTCAGGCACTCAACACCATCAAAAAAAACAAAAAAAACTCGCAAGCAGAAGGTCCATGCAAAATACAGAAAACATCATACAAAATACAAAAATACAAAATACAAAAACAGAAATAAACATCAATGACAAGAAAATAATATCAAATTTCGTATCAGGTTGTAGAGGTAGAGTAATAGAAGGATGCCACACCACACCAGGCTATATAATTGATTCCCCCAGGGTACCATCCTATCACCAACAATCTTAATTATTTTATGCATTATCTATCACAACCCACATCTCCCTTCCCCTTATAAAAATCAATAGTTATGCTGATGGCCTAACAATCACAGCCCAAAGTTCCTCTATAAATACAGCAAATAATAAGCCAGATTGGAACATGGATGGCCAACAAACCAGAATTTCCAACCTTTCCCCAAATTCCTCTACCCAGCCAACAGTTTCCTTTCAAAACAAAGCTTTCCTTCTATAAACAAGCCCACCCACCTTGGCTTAACTTTTCCATTCAGACATGACATTCACCTTTCCCCAAAAGTCCTCTACCCATCCAACAGTTTCCTTTCAAACAAAGCTTCCTCTTGATAAACAACCCACCACCTTTGGCTTAACTTTCCATTCAGACATGACATTCACCTTTCCCCAAAAGTCCTCTACCCATCCAACAGTTTCCTTTCAAACAAAGCTTAACTGCGAAACAAAATTTTGCAGCAACCATGGAGCTCTCACAATAGATACAGACCAATAACCTTCCATCCAACAAGTTATGCACCACTCTCCTCTCTCTCTCTCTCTCTCTCTCTCTCTCTCTCTCTCTCTCTCTCTTCCCTCTCTCTCTCTTCTCTCTCTCCTCCCTCTCTCCCCTCTCTTCTCTCTCCTCTCCTCTTCCTCTCTTCTCTCTCTCTCTCTCTCTCCTCCTCTTCTCTTCCTTCTCTTTCTCTCTCTCTCTCCTCTCTCTCTCCTCCCTCTCTCTCTACAATCTTTCTCTCCCTCTCTCTCTTCCCCCTATTACTTTCTCTCCCTCCCTCTCCCCTCATTACTTCTCACGCCCTCTCCCTCTCTCACTCTCTCTCTCTCTCTCTCTCTCTCTATCTCTCTCTCCTCTCTCTCCCTCCCTCTCTCATCTCTCCTCTCTCTCTCTCTCCCCTCTTCCTCCTCTCTCTTCTCTCCTCTCTCTCTCCCTTCTCTCTCTTCTCTCTCCTCCTCCTCTCCTCTCTCTCTCTCCCGTCTCTCTCTCTTCTCTCTTCTCTCTCTCTCTCTCTCTCTTCTCTCTCTCCTCGTCTCTCTCTCTCTCTCCTCAAGCTCTCTCTCAGTGTAACTCTCTCGCGCTCATTTTCCCATCCATCTCTCTCTCTCTCTCTCTCTCTCTCTCTCTCTCTCTCTCTCTCTCTCTCTCTCTCTTTTCTCTTCTCTCTTTTTTTTCTTTTTCTCTCTCTCTCTCTCTCTCTCTCTCTCTCTCTCTCTCTCTCTCTCTCTCTCTCTCTCTCTCTCCTCTCTCTCTCTCCTTCTCTCCTCTCTCTCTCTCTCTCTCCTTCTCTCTCTCCTCTCTCTCTCTCTCCCTCTCTCTCTCTCTCTCTCGCTCTCTTCTCTCTCTCTCCTCTCTCTCTCTCTCTCTCTCTCTCTCTCTCTCTCTCAGCATAATCAAATCCTTTGTTTTTGTTTCAGATCCTTTCTGAAGATGAAGCAAACTTCGCTTTAGAGGAAGACATTAAAAATGAAGAATTAGATGTAAAGACACCTATAAAGTCAGAGTTGAGAGAACCTGAGAAGGAATCCATGTTAGGCGAACAACTGGTTAACAATGTCATAAAAATAGAAAATCTGACGACGATTGAGAAAAAATCTTGTGCTCAACATTTAAAGGTATATTGATTCATATTTGTTATTAATTTTTACTTAATATCAGGTTATTAATTGAATGGAAAACGCCTACTTCTACCACTAATTATTATTATTATTATTATTATTATTATTATTATTATTATTATTATTATTATTATTGTCTTACTGTATCTTGGACTCAGACTCGAGGACTCGGCCACTTTTTGCAGATTTGACTCTGCCAAATTTAGTAACAAATGTGCCTGAAATCTTTTTACAACTTTTTTTTTTCTTCCAATTTTTTTTTTTTGTTAAATATGTAGTCTTAAATATGTAGTGTTAAATATGAAGTCTAGAACAAAAAAATTTGGAGAGCCCATTATCCCGATTGAATATGATTGGAAAAAAGTGTTATAATGGTTTGAAATTGATTTTTTGATTTTTTGGAAATTTTTTAAAATTTTCAAAATTTCACAATTTTTTTACCAATTTTGGTTGAGTTTTTTGGGGGTTTTCCATCGTTAGCTGTACTAAGAAATCTACAAATTATCACCATATGTAATTAATTTATGTTAGTCCCATCCTTGATCTCATCTACAACAAATTTTGTGAATTTTTAGCAGGCCTATCAGCACACAGACTGCTCGAACTGGCGCTTGTTAAAAAAAAAGACCACTGTTACATAAAAAAAAAGCCACTTTCAAATTGTTTTGAAAAATTTGCAGCAGCTGCCTACAACCTGTCAAACATGCTGTAAGATGTTGTTCATATTTAGTGTGGATTGAGAAAAAAAAAAAAAAAAGAAAACAATATAGTAAAGTTATTTGACATTTTTTCAATATTCAAAAAAGAGAACGAATTTTTTTACTTTTAGTATATATATATAGGTAATATATATAATATATATTATTATATATATATATATATATATATATATATATAATATAATAATATATATATATATTATATATATATATATATATACTATATACATATATATAATATATATTATATATATATAGTTTATTATATATATATAACATATATATATATATAGTAATAGTATATATATAGTATATATATTTATAATGTAGTATATAGATAGATTATAGTATATATATATAGTATTATAGTATAGTATATATATATATTATAGTATAGCTAGTATATATATATATTTATTATTAGTTTGGTTATTTATGTTATATATTATATTTATAGCGTTCGTCGCAGTGGGTGATCTGGGCCCACCTTTTTACGCAGGTTGGATTCATCCACTCTAAATATTGATCCACTTTTTTTTATTACATTATAATAATCTTAATATTAAGTAGATTGTTACTTATATAAGTAAAAATTAAAATAAAAAAATGAAATTTATTTAAAAAATACGAATTCCAAAAAGTGTCAAAAATTTGTCCCACGAAGGGGTAAATCGGACCACCACATTTTGATTCTTATTTTATGATCATTATTGACATTTTCATTACTTATTACTAATTTAAATGCATAAAAAAATTATTATAAGTTAAAATAAAATATAAAATTGAATTATACGTAAAAGAATAATTTAAAAACAGATGTCCGCATTCACCCCCGCAGATGGTGGTCAGATTAACCTCAAGGGAGTCTTGTAATTAGCTTTATTAAAATTTAATAAAAATATTTATTAGAATTACATTATTATTTGTGTGCTTATGACAGAGTATATCCTGATTTTCAAAAAAAAAAAAAAATTCAAAAACTGCATTAAGGAAAGTCGGGAGACAAGTCTATAAACTAAAGTTAGGTCAAGGCACCCCGCCCCGACGGTATATATATTCCTCTTTCCTAGCATTAACCCACCTTATAATAACATTTAAAGTTTAAAAAATAAATGACCAATGGCACCCTAGTACATGGAGACAGTTCCAGTTATTCGGACAGCAAAAGTGTCAGAGTTCAGCAGTTCAGTTCGCGATACATCACTTGTTTTGCGGCCTGTAATGCTGCGTGACACATCTGACACCACTGCATCATCTATTCTCCACAGGCGACAGATCTTTAAACGATTCCTGCAAGGACTGGGTCGAAAATCAATATATTTCAGCATATTCATTACTAAATACATGAAAAAGAAGAAAATATTTGTGGACTGATGTTTTTGAAAATGATAGCCAAGAATTGTTGAACTCCATGTTACAAGTTAAAACCCTCTTGAACAGAGTTGACTGGAGAGAGACTATCCAAGACAAGGTCTTTGCTGTCAACTTTGACAAACCTACCAAGTATTACCTTGGCAGGTTGCAACAAGTATTTTTCCAAGATGAAGATTCTGTGTTAAAAAGTCTGTGGTCCCATAAACTGTTCCTGCTTTCCAAATATTCTTTGGGCCAATAGAGAATACTTTGGCAGCAGGAAAATCAATTAAAATTGACAACCAGACCATGCAACAAACACGCATGCTCTGGGAGCAATTTCGAAAAAAATACAAATAGTCATATTTGTTAAAACCTATTCAAGGAGGGGGTGTAGGGGATTTAAACCAATTCAAGGAGGGGTGTAGAACATGTCAACCTATTCTAGGAGGGAGGGGGGTTATCCGGCACTGGCACATTCCCTTATACATTCCATCAGAAGAGCTCAAGAAATCTGAGGTAAAAAAAATTTTTTTTTTATTAAATTTAACTATTTTTTTTTTTTTTTATTAATATCTAGTAATTGAGACCTTCAAACATATGTATATGCGAAATAATACATATGGGCACTCTAAAGGGAGTTTTTGAAGGTGGTCTTTTTTTTAAGTTACATGGTCTTTTTTTATGAATTGTGGTCTTTTTTTGTTTACCACTTTGGGGTCAAATAATTTCCAAAGTTTTCAAGCAAAACAAATAATTTTACAGGGCAATATAGCCTAGGACTAGCCATTGCAGGAAATGATTATAAAAGTCTGATATGTAAAATAGTTTAATAATTATAGGCAAAAAAAAAAAAAATGGTCTCTTTTTTTTATGTAACAGCTATATATATATATATATATATATATATATATATATATATATATATATATATATATATATATATATATATATATATATATATATATATACTATATATATATATATAATATAAAATATATAATATATATATACCATATATATATACTATTACCATATATATATATATATATAGTATATATATATATATATATATAGTATATTGTATATATATATACTCTATATATAACTATTATATATATATTATATATATAATATATATATATATATATATAATATATATATATATATATATATAAAATATATATATTAGATACATTTACCGTTATAATATATATATATATATAATATATATATATATATATATATACTATATAAGTATATATATATATATATATATATAATATTATTATATATAATTAATATAGATCCTCCTCTTG
>JABUQX010055078.1:0-5000 GCA_015478945.1 Trachelipus rathkii
AAGGAACAAAAAACTGTTCTGGTGTTAGACAGGTATAATCGCTGCAGCATATCATATGAAGCATCTAGTTATCTTTATTTATAAAAAACATTCTACATAAGTCAAAAAGAACATAGAAAACCAATTCTTTCATTTCTCCCCTTATTTGATAAGGAAAAATTATGTGCCAAATTATCGTAAAATGTTTTTGAAGTTATGAATGTCATGGTTAAAATTAACAATATCGGTTACTTAAGTTTAAGACATTATCTGAAGAATAAAAATGTACAATTTGTATACATATAGATTTCTTGTCAAGGACATTTCAATTCTGAAGTGAGTACTTTCCTGACGAAGATGAAGTGCATAGTTAACTCTTTCATGCCCATGCGACCAGGACTCCTGGCTTCAGTTTACTCACACTCTGGGGATGGTTAGTCTGCAAACATATACCGAAAACAGTATAGGAAAGTAGAAACCATGACGTGGTCAATTTTTGAAATATTATTAAATTATTAATAAAAATTTTGCAATGGAGCTTAAAATATATTTTAATTAAAATATGTTTGTAAAAGTTATTTAGTATTTTTCATAAATTGAATTTATTTTATTGAAAAAAAAAAAAAAACATTGTTCTAAACTTTAATGTTTGATGAACATTTGAAAGGTGTTGTTGCAAAACTAGTAAAAATAGTTTAATTATTTAGTCGCATAAAATGTTTGAAGATATTAAACATGAAGAATTAATTATTTTTAAATTGCATTAATTTATAGTGTTTTTATAAACCTGCAGATTTGAAATCTACGCTCTCACGGTTTTAACGCATATGACGCGGGGATCATCAAAGTATAGCTTCATTTTTAAAATTTATGAAACTTAAAAGAATATTTTGGATCTAGAGCTTTTTTTCTCCCTTTGATAAAGGAGTTATGGCATCTTGAATTACCTGGATTAGAAACCCTATTTTCTAGAAGAATTAGAAGACAAGAAAAATAATTGCGTAATTTAATGTAATTTTATCCAGTTAAATAAAAAAATACAAAAACAAGTATATTTCTCTTTGAATCTTTCAGATTCTTGGAAACTAACTATTCTGTTAATATTTTAACTCTTTCAAGAATATTTGAAATAGCTAAAAAAATCGCTATGCTTTGAAAAATATATTTTGTAACATAGTTAATGATTAGAATTTTTGATAGCATCCATCACCATTTTTGTTTAAAAGTAATTGAGAAACTATATAGTACTATATATATAATATATATATATATATAATAGTATATATATAAATAGTATATATATTATATATATATATAATTATATATATATATACTCTCTCTCTCCTCTCTATATCTTACATACGATCTCTATCTATACTCTATCTCTTATCTCTCATCTATCTCATCTATATCTATACTACTTACTATCCTCTCTATAATTACCTCTTATATATATACTAATCTATATCTATAGTATATATCTTATTCTATCAATCTCGACGAGTTGAGGATGTTCTATATATATTACTTACTCTATATATATCTACTATATATCTATATATATATCTCTATAGTCTTCTATATTGTAGTAGTATAGTAATATAGTAGTATACTATATATATCTGTAGTATACGTTCACATTAGTATATATTATAAAATATATATATATACTATATATATACTATATATAATAGTATATCTTATATTATTTCGTATTCTCAATATCCTATTATCTTATTACATATATCTATTAATAGTACCTCTATATATCTCCTATATATATTATTACTATATCTATCTATATCGTATCTATATATTACTATATTATTATTAATATATATATATATATATATACTTATCTATATAAAACTCTCTATATATATATATACTTCTTTACCGTTTTTATTAATTAACTTATATTTATACCTATACTTATATATATATATATATTATATATATATAATACTATAGTATACTATCTATATATGTATCTCTATCTAAGTTCGTACTATATATACTCTGCATGAATCTCTATCTATATCGTCCTATCTCTCTATTCCGAGTATATTAGTATATATCTGACTATATGCTATATATCTTACTTATACTGTATCGGAACTTGCTCTATATGAATATAAGTCCGGATACTGACAATGCTTTAACTACAACCAATCTCCTTTTAGATATTTAAATACGCATCATCAAAATCCTCTTATATTTCTCTTTTACTTTCGTTTCTAACTCTGCTTTTATTTTTTTATTTCTACTTGTATCTTCTTTTACTCTATTTTGTTTCTACAGTATATCTTCTATTTATTCTATTTAGTATTATTATTTATTTCTCTTGCCATTCACCTGCCAGTTCGCATTTTCAATTACGACTTTCTAAAGGTTTACAAAATATCACTTATATCTTCTCCTCACTTTCTTTATTTATTTTGTACTCTATACATACTTTCAAAACTCAAAAGTCCAAACGATCCGATACTCATAAGGTATTTTTCTTCTCTCATCTTTCATCTCTTTGCATACATGACGGTAAATAACGGATATTCCTAGATCTCTTCCTTCCTCAATTAATCCAGTTTTACTATGTTATATATTGTTTCCCTCCCGAAATGATTTTTTAAAGTATCGGTTCTTCTTACATTCAGGTCTCCTGCTTGTATCAATTATCCAGTCTCCTCATCTACATAAAATATATATATATATATATTTGTCTTTTTCTTTTCTTATATATATATATATATTATATAATATTATAATATATATATAATATAATAATATATTTATATATATATATCATACAATATAGTATATATGATATGATATATATATATATATATATATATATTATATATATATATTAGATAGTAAAATTACAGAAATATATTGTTAGTATCATATAATATAATAGTATATTATATAATAGTATATATATAGTATAGATAATTCGGTCTATAGCATTATAGATAGGTAGTAATATATATATCAGTATATATTATATATATAATCAGTATAGTATATATATATATGATTATCAGAGTTGGGCACTTCCGCTCTTTAGTCCGCAGTGCTAGTCCGCTCCGAGCGGATACAGAATAGGTGCGGACTAGCGAAGGTGCGGAGACTTGCACGTGCGGATCAAAAAAAAGTTTCCGCTCTTTTGCTCCGCGAACCTTTTTGAAAAATGAAAGTATAATTTACTACTTACTAAGAATTCTTATTGGTTATAATAAGAAATTATAATTTTTTTTAATTTAAGTTATAACTAATTAATTAGACTTTTAGTCTGAGACAGTGTTGTTTTTCTAATAATTCAGCTTCGCCAAAACAAATCTCAATCTTCTTAAAGGTTCACAGTATATAAAAATTAACCATTTAAATTGATTTTATATGTAAGACTGAATGGCTATTACCGTCATCTCTATAACTTTTAATTAATTATATTATTACTTATAATATAATAGGCAATATCTAAATTCAATTATGTGTAGAAATCAAAATATATATGCCTATATATATATATTATACGATTTAGTACTATATATCTATTATATTATATAGTCATATATATATGTATTATAATTATATATATTATATATATGTTTAATATTATACTATTATATATAGATTATACTGTATAGCGTATATAACTGACACATGCAGTCCTTATGGCCTCTGCCACTCACTCCCATTACACACCAGTAACTTCTTGAGAGCTTTTTGCACCTAACAATTTCAAGCAGCTGTTGACGATGAGAAGTAAGTTTTCCGAGCTGATTACGTTAGCTTAGGCATCGATCTCTCTGCATGGACGTCGGGGCTTTCTATGGAGTCTTCCTATAAGTCCCTTTGCGACAAAATAGACCTTCTTATGGGTGGACAGGGTGGTCAAAATATTTCTGAACGGGATGAGGCAGAGATGATTTTGGTGGGACCTTAAATTAAGCAATCTACTGCTAGGGAGGCGAACTGACATCAGCACTCCTCTCACCAAGGATATCTTTCCCTTTCACATAAGCAGGATTGGGTGAACTTGTTTAATTAAATATAATACACCTCTCCCTAAGTTCTAGCTGCTGTAGAGCGGAATATATAGTAAATGGTGGGGATATTTTTGCAAGGGAGAGAAGGTCTGCCTTAACTGCTTTATAATTTGTGAGCGATCTAATCCTTTTCATGAAAGGTAATATAGATCTTTGGTCTTGTGACAGAAGCCAATTGAAGGAGGAAAGAGGAAAATCTTTTGAGATTGTAAACGTATTTATTCAATTTTTTCATACTAATATATATAGATAAATTTTTTAAGGATATATACTATTTAATATTTAATATTTAAATAACAATTTGGTGAAAGTCGCACATTATTAGCGGAAGACATGCGACGTGCGGACATTGCAGATGGCGCGAGGGTTTAATGGTCTGATAGGTGCGGAGGACGTTAGCGGACTTCGTTTTCTCGAGGTGCGGAGGTGCGTTTAGCGGACTAGCCCTAAATGAGCGGGGTGGCCACCTCTATGATTATATTTTATATATTATATATCAATATATATATATATTATATATATATATAATATCTATATTATATTATATATATTATATATATATTTATATTATATTAGTATATTATATATATATATATATATATAATATATATATATAATATATATATATATATATAGTATATATATTATATTATATATATATAATATATATAATATAAATATATATAATATATATAAATATATATATATATATATATGATATATATATTAATATATATATATTATATTATCTCATATATATATATATAATATATATATATTTTATATTAGTTATATAATATTATATATATATAGTAGTAATAGTATATATATCATATATTTTATATATATATATAATATATATATATATAATACTATATATATATATATATGATATTAGTATACTTCAAATGGTCCTGAGTGGGTTTGAACCCTTACCTTTTTGGGATGTTATGCCAAGAGCTATTACCCTTA
>JABUQX010055078.1:10000-27898 GCA_015478945.1 Trachelipus rathkii
AGAGACAGTATCATGAATGATTGTAATATTGGGGGTTTGTTTATGCTATGAGGAGGCCTTATCGTTTTTAAAAATTATGTGGATGTTAAAAAAAAGTATGACATATCCTCAAAGAACTTGTCGTTGTGGTAATGTATGTGATTATTTTGTTCAGCGACTATACAATAACAAAACTTATGAGAAGATGAATTTATTATGAGCTAATTCTCGTGTTAGTAGCAGAGTTAATATCTCATCTATAATGATTTAAAAATTATTCTCGTAGTCGAAAGACAGTAGAGCCAGAATAAGGGCTGTGGCCGAACATGAAATGTTCTTTTTCCAGTTGTTTTGGCTATCACACAGATCCAATCATCACTGTTAATGTTTGTGAATGCGTGACATGGTCCGCTGTGAAATCAATCAAGGCTATTATTATTTATTAAATGTAAGCTCTATTCACTTGTTCGTATGCGAGAAAAAAAAGTTTCCTACAAAATATTCTTCATATTTGTCGTAAACTTCAATATTTTTCAAAAAGTTATTTTGTCATTTAATATTAATATAGGAATTTAATATGAGATAAAATAATAGTAGCAATAATAAAATATTTTTCGTATTCAGCAAAATTCAATACGAAAAATCCCCAAGGTTGTCAATTATTTCTTTTTTTTTAACCCTTCGCATGTAACTATTGAGCTGTTGGCATCCCTATTCAAAGAGAGAAATTACTCTAAGTAATCGCTACCTAGGATCTGGCGAAAAGATCAAACCCTGGCCTTCTGCTCGGAGACTCAGTCGTAGGAGTTAAATAAGCGGGAGTACTCAACGTTATGATTTTATTATTTCATGACTGTTTTAAGGAAGATTATGGTTCGCATATATTAAAGTTTTTGTTTAAGAAAAATAAACGCGGTGATCGGCGGGGCGGCGGGGGCTGCTTTCTTAAAAATGTTCATCTTCATTTTATGAAAGAGAGTTTCAATAAAGATTAAATGAAGTAAAGAAATATGGTCAATAAAATATCCATCTAAAATTGAAATATCAATATATAATATTTTTTCGTATCATATACGAGTATACATATAATATATATATATATATATATATATCATATTGCGCAGATATACTATATAATATGATATAAAGTGATCATCCACATATCATATACATATATTTATATATACATAGATATATTATATATAGTATATATATTATAATATATAGTATCATATATATATTAAATCAAGTGGCGTAACCTTGGAAGATTTAAACTTGGGTAGGATGGAATATTATATATATGTACCTATATATATATAGGTTATAATTATATATATATATCATATATATAATGTATATTACTATAATCTATATATTGTATACGTATTATATATTATTAT
This sequence comes from Trachelipus rathkii, assembly GCA_015478945.1. Classification (NCBI taxonomy): domain Eukaryota; kingdom Metazoa; phylum Arthropoda; class Malacostraca; order Isopoda; family Trachelipodidae; genus Trachelipus; species Trachelipus rathkii. Next base: position 11,380 of record JABUQX010055078.1, read on the forward strand.
AATATATTATATATATTTATATATATAATATATTTAATTCTTTATATTTTTATGATATATATATATTTTTATGTATATATTTATATTTTTAAAATTTATAGTTTATTTTATATTATATATATATTAGTATATCATGATGAGTAGATTGTGATAGATTATGTAGATATTATATACTATATTATGATTACGTTAGTAGGCTTGGTTGTATATAGGTGTAGTATATATGATAAGTATATTGCATATAAGTATTATTATTTTAAGTATATATATTAGTATTTGATTTTATGTGTATATATTATATAATATATATATATATTATATATATATATATATTTAATATATTAAGATCTAAAGTGGTCCAGATTGAGGAGGGAGGAAGGGAGAGAAGAGAGGAGGAGGAGAGAAGTAGAGAGATGAGGAGAAGAAGGGATGAAGGAAATGGAGGTTTCAATACATGCCTTGTTTTCAAAATTTCTTTCGTACATTGTCGGCCTAGAACGAAGAAAAGTTGCGTTTCCGTGGATCCTCGTTGTTTTTCGATTTCGTTACCCGGATGTGAGGGTAGAATTGTCTTGGGCCTTTGGCGGCCAAAATGGTTAATATTTAGTATTATTATCTAATTGAATTTATATCTCTGTAACTGATGGATGTGCGTACTCGTCCGGGAAGGGTAGGGAAGGGTGTATTTTTGTTTATAAGGAATAGTGGGTATTGAGGCACAATTTCCAAAGGTGATAGGGATGTTTTTATTAGTGATGTCTGCTTTTCTGCTGATGTACAATGTTTGTTTTCTTTGAAGGATAAGGAGTGTGAGTAGAATCGAGTTTATTTTCACCGCGTGGGTGTGATAGGAAGAATTGTGAATCAGGATAATTCTATAGCTTATATCTGACATTATAATTTAGGTTTACTTAAAAAGACCCAAAAATCTTGGGGTGAGGGGCGCGTACGACACGCTTAGCCTAAACGCCTCCCCATTGGTAGAGGGCGACGGATCCGGTGGGCGCGCCATTGATCCATTAGGTGTATTAGTATTACTATATACTATATAGTATATTTATTATATATACTCATCTCTACTATATATATTGTAGATGAGGATATATGGTGAATGTCCTATATAGTATACTGATTATATAATATAGATGTCCGCGTAAATTAATTACGTAGTCTATATTATATGTAGTATACCCCCGTTCATTGTTATGTTAAACTAATGGGACTAGTTACGACTTTTACTTGTAATTGTTATCAGAATTGAAGAAATTACGACAATTATCCCTCTTCCGTTATTCTTATGGCAATTTGCATCGCAGATTCTTTATACCTTATTTTTTGTGGAGGATAATACAGGAAAACAATAATATCATCGACTGTAGAGAATTTACATCTAGGCAAGAAGCGCTACCTAGCTATTCTTGCTTGTCTGATAACTTGTAGAGCAAGCCGATTTTTCTTACAAATATGTACGCAATACTTCCAGAACAGAAACAGAAGAATATGATTATCACTTGTATGCAATTTGTACTTTGAGGGAAGCTAGAAGCTCAAATCGCCCTTAATCAAAGGGGTAGTTATATATATTAATTATATTATTAAGACGTCTTCATTGAAATTCTAAAATAAAATTTATATATTATGAAAATTGGGTTGAGACGAAGATTTTGCACGCTGATCACTGTTATTTCTTACTAGAACCAGGTGTTGGGAGGGAGTAAATTGAGTTTTGCCCCTTATCAACATTTCCAAAGCATTTTCAACAACGGAGAAGCCTAGATAACCACCAGGAACACCATCAACAATTGTGTTCACCATTGTGGAATTTTCCCATTATTAAAACAATTATCAAGAACAATAAATACGACAGAAGTGTATATAAAGTAGCAGGTGGTGGGTTAGCATTAATCCTACTAACCCCCCTCACTAACCCCAGGATGGTGAAGGTATGTTTTAATTATAAAGTACCATATTAATTTTAATTTTTCTTTATAAAGTTATAAATATAAACTATAAATATAAATTATTAAATTACAAAGTTATATATAAATTATTATTAAGTTCTTAATTATTAAATTACAATTAATAAATAATTTTTGTTTTTAAATATATTACAAATATTATTGGATTAGTTAGTTAGTTAGTTTATTTCTTAAGTATAAATTTTTATCAATTATTAAATCATTTATTAATATATGCACATAATTTATGCACATAATTACGCATGTCATACTTCTGTAAATATAGCCTTAAATGTTCACATCCTTCTTTTTTAAAACCCTGCATTGCCGCTTTTGCATTACTGGCTTGCGATTTAAAATCTTTGTGTAAGTAATTACTGTTCTTTTTCCCAATAGCACCATCCCTTTTAATTGTGCACCATTCTTTCCTGGATTATTTTTAATTTCCAGTTTCAGTGGACGAGTGTGTCCAATTCTCTCCCCGCGCAGCAGAACCTTATGGTCTGCAAGCAATTTGTCTTGGCATTTCACTAGAAATGAGGAGGTCATGTCTTCCTTTTAAACGAATACAAGACAATACAGAAAAGCTCAGATAGTTAGTCCTTCTTATTCCCTTTTCTTATTTTATTGCCAGCACCATTATATAAAATGGTAGCAGAGGCGGTAGTTCGGCTTGCGTCTCTTTTGGCCATTCTTTGTTCATGTTTTTCAGTGAACAAACCTTTAAATTCAAAAACACTTTGTCGCCAGCCTCAACATAACTCTTTTCTATACACTTATTCTCTTACCTATCATTGTTCCGCTTTTCTCCCTTCCCTTGTTCTTTCCCATATTGGTTAAATATAACCAGTTTGAACTAATATAACATAATGCCGGAGGAAAAGACAGAAGAGGTGACTGGAGCAGATAATCCATCAGGAAATGAGTCAAGCAACAATGATATAAGTAATGAAACAGTACAACAAGTATTAAAGCAAAATGCAGAAATGATGAAACTTATGAAATCCATGGTGGACGCATTAACAGTGAATCGACCTATTAAGGTCATGCCACCGGGAAAATACAGGAAAGGCAGTGGAGAAACGCTAGTCCAATTTCTTGACAGATTTGAAAATTATTGTGAAAAAATGTACCCTGGATCAATAGAGGGGCAGTTGCCATTATTGGGATCCCATTTGGAAGGACCCATCTTAAATGTATATAAAACTATAGCAATTAATACTTTCAGTTATGAAGATGTAAAAATCAAACTCCTTCAATGGTATAAAGATGAGATAGTCCGAGAGCAGAAAACTGAACTAGAAAAATTCATGGAAGCCACTCTTGAAGATGATGAGTCGGCAGCAGTATATGCCTTGAGATTGGAGGGTTTGGCTCAGAGAGCTTTCCCTGATTCTGATATTCGAGGAATGAAACTAGTTAGAAAACGTTTCTTGGAGAGTATTCCGCATAATATAAAAGTTCAAGTAGAGGCTACATTGGATACAGTAGAGTCCACAATGGGTGTTCAGGTCCCTTGGGAGCGCTTAGTGACTATGGTGGAAACACATCTGTTAACAAATAACAGCCGAAAAAAGGAACCTGAAGTTATTGATCTCACAAACAATACACCTATTAATATGGTGGCCGCTTCTCAACAAAATAATTGTTGTTGCCAAAAACAATCAACTTATAGGGTTTCATCCCCGAACATACCAGCAGAGAGAAGAACAAATCAGGGGGCTATACCAAAACAACCTACTAGGAATAATGCACAGAGACAACCGGAGTGGACACAAAGATCAAAAGAATGGACCCCCACTAGAAAGTGGTCAGATAATCCCTCAAGAAAGAATAATCCTGAGCAGTACTGTCAGTTTTGCAAGAAACCAGGACACACAGTGAGGGAATGTCGTGCTAGGCCTTTCTGCCAACATTGCGGAAAGCGAGGGCACACGTTCGATAACTGCTACAGTGCAAAGAATAAATGTTTGTGATGCCAGGAAGAAGGACATGTAGTTCAGGACTGCATTACTAGAGGTAATGTGCGACTATGTTGTCCCTTTTGTGGAGAACATTTGGGGCAGGATTGTACAACAGCTAAGAAGGGAAACTAGGTCACTCTGATGTGGAAGACCGCACATCAGAGTCAGAAGAAAAAAATTCGGATTTAGAACTTGTAATCCCTTGTCCAATAGAGAATATAGAGGGTCAAGCATATCCTGAGCGGTCTCAGGAAGAAAGGACTCCAATAACAAATACTGATCAATTTAGTAAAGAAACTGACCAACAAATCATGATGGAAGAAAATCAACTAGAGAACATTCCTAATGCTAAAGAAAATGAACAGGATGAAAAGATTGACCAAAGTGAAATAATAGGTATACATATTACCTCCACAACAATAGAAACGTTATTACTTAATGTAAACATCAGGGGACAACCCGAAATAATTAATGTGAGAGCTTTTGTGGATACAGGAGCTAGTATAAGTTTAATATCTGCTAGTTTGTTTGAAAAATTGGATCACAGAAAATACCCATTACATGAGACACCATTCAAACGAGTGTCCGGAATAGGACAAGTACTTTTCCCTGTAATGGGAGCAGTTACCCTTTCATTGGAATTTTCACCTACTTATTACACCAAAGCAAGTACCTTTGTAATAATTCCTGATGGAATCACTGAATATGAGCTAGTTATTGGGTATGACATATTGCGGGAAGAACATCTATTGCCTGACCCCCATAATGGTGAATTGGTCCTACGACGAGAAAATATGGTGACACCAGTTTCTACGGATGTCCGACACACCAGTGAAAAAGAATATCATTGTAGAGTAGCAGAAACCACTACCATACCACCCAAAAGTTTTTCAGCTTTAGAGATTAGTATTAATCTCCTCAACATATCTGACGAAGACCTGATCCTACTGGAAAACAACCCAAATGATAAAGTAATAGTGGGACCAGGAGTATTATCTCTAGAACAAAATAAAACCATCATAATGGTTCAAAATACTACTGATAAAATACAGAAATTAAAAAGGGGCCAGAAGATCGGCCAGTTAGAAATAATAGGCAAAGAGTGTCCAGCCATAAACTTGGTGGAACTTAATCAAGAAAAGAAAAATGATTATGAATCATGGACCCCAGAAAACTTAACAAACGCATTTCGTCTAGAGGAGGCGGACATATCACCCATAGAAAGAAATCAGTTATTAGCCCTCCTTTCTAAATATCCCACGGTACTCAGCTTGGGGGATTCTGATGTAGGTTGTACATCCATCCTCAAACATAGGATAGAGACAACTACAGAAGATCCAGTCCAAGTGCCCGTAAGAAGACTGCAAGGACCAGTTTTGAGAGAGGTAGAAGAATGTTGTCAACAGCTAGAGAAGGACGGAATTATACAACGGAGTAAGTCGCCGTACTCTGCTCCAGTGGTGCCAATCCGCAAACCTGATGGCACTATACGATTATGCATTGATTACCGTGCATTAAATAAAATCACCAGAGGAGACAGTTTCCCCATTCCTAATTTAATAGACATGCTTTTCAGTCTACAAGGCATGAAATATTTCTCGACCATAGACCTGGTAAAGGGTTATTACCAGGTAGAGATGGACGAAGACAGTGTGGAAAAAACCGCTTTCACCACTCCTCTATCTCACTGGGAATTCCTAAGAATGCCATTTGGAGTCAAAAATGGACCCGCTACATTCCAGCGGGGCATGAGGATGGCTCTAGCCAAAATACCATGGACTAGTGTCATGGTATATTTAGATGATGTCCTCATCATCAGTGACTCATTTAGTAAACACCTTGAAAATTTAGATAGGGTTTTACAGGCTTTCCAAGAAACAGGGTTTAAAATAAAACCTGCTAAGACCGATCTACTTCGCAAACAGGTGAAATATCTGGGACATTTAGTTTCTGAAGAAGGTATGATTCCCTTGGATAAAAACCTTCAGGGAATCATGGATTTTCCAGCTCCAACAACGATAAGGAAAGTGAGGCAATTCCTTGGGATGGTAAATTTTTACCGTCGCCACATTCCAGTGCCTCGAAATGGCAAACCGTTATTTGAAGCTACTTAGTCTAAAGAACGTAAAATGGACTACCCAATGCCAAAAAGCTTTTGAAGACCTAAAGAAAGCTTTGGCAGATCCTCATGTATTATCTTACCCTGATCGCTCTGAAGATGCTTCACCTTTACTATTGTATGTAGATGCATCCAATATAGGTGCTGGAGCTTGTCTAGCTCAAGAACAAAATGGGGAACATCGTCCCATTGCTTATATTTCAACAACTTTCTCTAAGGCAGAGCAGAGATACAGTACTACGGAACGCGAAGTAGCCGCTATTCGCTGGGCTGTAAAATCTCTTAAGCCATTTTTGTATGGAATCAAAGTTTTAATCCATACTGACCATAAACCACTACTCTATCTGAACAACATGACACTAGTGAACCAAAGAGTAGCTCGAACATTAGAAGAAATTAATGATATAGATTATGAACTAATCTATATCCCTGGGAAGGAAAATGTCATCGCTGACGCCTTGTCACGATCACCTGTTCCTGACATTAAAGAAGAAGACATAAAGGACCAGAAACAGATCCCTGCTGGATATGCAGAAGTTCAAATGCCAGGAGGGGGAGATTCTTTGTTCCAGAGTTTCTCAGTATGGCTTTATGGTACACAAGAAAAACATCAAGAAATAAGAGAAGGGGTTGTGCAAGAATTGATAGACAATCGTGCAACATACAAATTACCCATGGGAAAGAGTAATATTTCCATTATGAAACAACTCCGTCTCGAAGCATACAGGACAACTGCCAATAGTGCAGGCCATAGAAGCTTTTGGTACACTTTTCAAGGCTAAAGTATTAGTATATTATGGGAACAGTAAGCCCTTGCAATTTGGGTGTCAACAAACCAATAAAGTTTGTGCTCTATTATGTTTGGGAGGATTCCACTACAACTTATTAGTGGGAACTAGCAATGACAATTCAAACCATCTTCAGAATGAACCTATAGCCGTTTTAGAAGAAGTCAGGGAATATGATTTGCTGAATGAATCCTTAGATGAGCAATCAAGTATATCATTACCAACTGCGGTGGTTGAACAAAGGGATCAAGTTAAAACCGGTGGGGATGTGCCCAAAACACCTAGAATATATCAATTATCTATAATTGATCATGAAGACACACATTGGGATGAAATATCCATAACACCGGTGGAAATTAAAGATTATCAACAAAATGATCGTGTATTAAAAAGATTATACCAGGCTGTTAAAAATAATAGGCCTTTGACAGGCAATCTTAAACCGTATTTACGTTTCAAGAAATATATTTTCATCCAAGATGGTCTCTTATGTAAATTAACCAAATATGAAGAAACAACTTACATCGTCCCTTTTACTGCCTTTACTAATTTGGCAATAATGGCCCACATTAATTTCGCGCATATAGGCAAAAACAAATTACGTGCCTTAGTAACTAGGTATGTTTGGAATCCAAAGGCTTATGATATATGTTATGACATTGCTACAACATGTTACAAGTGTCAGGCATCAAAAACTGCTAATATTATATATACTCCACCAACCATAAAAATTACAACTAATTTTCCATTTGAATTGGTGGCTATGGACCTGTTGCAATTACCCAAAACCAAGAAAGGAAATAATTATGCATTAGTTATGGTAGACCACCACTCAAAATGGATCGCTGCAATTCCCATACCTAATAAAAAGTGTAAAACCATAACTAATGCATTTCAACAAAATATGTTACCATATCTCCCAAACATACCAAAGAAAATATTGACAGATAATGGTCGGGAATTCATCGGCCCAGAGTTTGAAGAAATGCTTCAACTTAATAATATACGACACATTTTGACAACACCTTACACTCCTTCATCAAATGGAGCTGTGGAAAGAGTTAATAGAACTATAATTCAGTACTTAAGAATGACTATCAAAGATTACACCTTGTGGGATGCAGAGTTGCCAAGAATAGTTATGATATATAACCATACTGAACATTCCCAATTAGGTCTGTCTCCTTGTGAATATATTCTCCAAAAACAACACACACCCTATAGCGGACTATCTTGGAGAACTGAAGATATATTTTGGCAACCAGGACATTCTCATTATCAACCTTACCAGTTGCACCAACAAGTAGGTTTAAAAATACATTTGCCGGGTGATTTGGTAACTAACAAATTCCGTCCTCGTTACCATGGCCCTTATGAGGTAATTAAAGTTAATGAAAATATGATTACCTATGTACTTGAATCAATTGAGGGAAAACAGTACAAAGTCCATCATCGCCAATTACGGAAGTGGTTGTTACCACCTCATTATTTAGAGAACAATGAATTATTTCAAAAATGGGCTATGAATTTAACTGATGATGACCTTTTTGAAAAAGCCCAAGGACTAGAGAGAAAAATTGAATTAAATGAGGAAATCATTGATGAAGAGAAAGGAGCTTCTAGTCAAGATCAGTTAGAAATAACTGGTTTGGATGACTCAGATGACTTTGAGTTTGAAGGTTTTGAAATGACTGAAGAAACCGTGGTAACCTTCCAGACAATAAAAAATAAAATGCAAGAAATGCAAACCCAAATGAACTTACCTATAACTTCAGTGTCTTCTCCATCCTCTCCTAACTCACCTAAAGAAATTGAGCAAATAGAAATTATTGAAAATCTTTCAGATATTGAACTTTCTAATCTGTTGCCAGAACCAACACAAAATGAAGAAAATGACCAATCAATTTCTTTGATTAGCAGTACACCAGAATCAAGTTTAAAAGAATTTTTAATGGGGCATCTTGTGAGGAGTAGTAGAGCTTTACAAGAAAGGCAACCAAATGAAACTGTAATCAGATGGAGTTTAAACACTCTCAGAGAAAATAGAAATGCTCAGTCTCTTAATAGAGAAAATTTAGACGAAGTTAAAAGACGATTATCCTTAAATGAGACTCCCCTTGAGATGGAGGAGGAGAAAGACGATGAGCCTAGCGAGTTTGATTTTACTGGATTTGTAGAAAATGAAAGAGATGAGGTAGAACCAACTACTTCCAATAATGATGAAAGGCCGCATACAAGATCGAAAGGATTGTGTCAGGACATTCCAAATGTACAGCCATTTAATTAGAACGAAAAAGACAAGTACAAATAATTAAAAAATACATATTCTTCAGTATACCATAACCTATCAGGTTTACTGAGATTTATTATCACTAATGAAAAGGGTTGGTTGACCAGTGAGATAAAATAAGAATATATTAAGTAAGAAAGAAAACAAGGAAAATTCTTTTGAAGAAAAACAAGTAACCTTATCCCACGTTGTTGTCTCAACAACGGGTGGGGAGGAATAAAGTGGTATTACAGTTTTCTTATTTTTCAGAGTATTTATGATGGAAATGATTTTTGATACACAAGAGTATCTATTTTGTTGAATAAATCTTTTTCATATTCAAAAAGAGTATTTATAATCAAGTGAATAAATATAAAAAGTTGACACTTTGTTAGATAAACATAAAATAAATAACTCATAAAAATTTGTGACTTTCTTAAATAAACATAGAATAAATATAGGAGTATTTTGTTCGTTCAAAGTGAAAAGTGACAAACTATTTGAATAAGAGTATTGTTTTGGGGCCAAACCCAAAAACAGAAATAAGAAGAAACATTATTGGAATATATAAGAAGATTAATACAATTATTTAAAAGAACTAAAAGATCATAGTACATAATTGAGAAGAATAGTACATATTCATTGACCATAAAAGAAAGAGAAACGATAACAAATTTCAAGATATAAATAACAGAAAAGAGGACATACTGAAGTTGATATTAACTCCAAGACCAGTACCAAATTTGAAGAAGCTTAATTCCCCTAACAAGGGTTAGTTAGATATTGAAGTTTTGTTAAATAATGAAATAAATGCACAATTTTTATATATTGATTGAAAAGGATTTTTCAAACTTGGCCTGATCACTGTTATTTTTAACAGGGACCAGGTTTAGGAGCTCAAGTTTAAGAAGTGTGGAAGCTACACCATTTATCAACAATTCAAAGTCGGATATCAACACTTCAAATTAATCCAGAGCGGATTCCGGAAAGCAAACTACATTTGACATTTTAATTATTATTTGTAACCGTGATCATTGTTACTATTAACAACAATACAAGAGACCAAGAATTGCCAACATTGGCAATTATCAGTGTTGAATAATTCTCTAAATAAAAATATTTAATCATTAAACAAACCAGAAGCTGTTTGTTTACAAATTGAAGGTGGTGGGTTCCCTAATCTTACTAACCTCACTAACCAGGAAGGTGAAGGTATGTGGAGTTTTATTTAAGTTTATTTTATATTAAACTCTAAAGTCATAAACATTAAATTATTAAGTTATTAATATTAAATTATAAATTATTGCGTTTTTGTAATAAAATATAAACAATTTTAATTGTCCCCTAAATATCTAAAATATTATTGAATTAATTAGTTAGTTAGTTAGTTAGATTTTCCTTAAGTATAAAATTTTTATCAATTATTAAATTATTTATTATTAAATATAATAATTTATGTAAATACTTACGCATGTCATACTTATGTTAATATAGTCTTAAATGTTTACATCCTTTTTAAAACCCTGCATTGCGCTTTTGCATTACTGGCTTGCGATTTAATTCTTTGTGTAAGTAATTCCCATTCTTTTTTTTTAATTGCACCATCCCTTTTAATTGTGCACCATTCTTTCCTGGATTATTTTTAATTTCCAGTTTCAGTGGACGAGTGTGTCCAATTCTCCACGCAGCAGGACCCTTATGGTCTGAAGCAATTGTCTTGCCATTTCAATAGAAGAGAGGTTGTTTCTTCCTTTTCTTAAACGAATACCAAGACAATAAGAAAAGCTTAGATAGGTTAGTCCCTTCTTATTTCTCTTTTCTTTATTTATTGCCCGCAACCATTAAAATAATATATATAAGTATCTATATATATTAATATTTTATATATATATATTATATTATATATATATATATTATATATATATATATATTATATTATATATAAATTATATAATATATATATTATATATATATATCATAATTACGAAAAAATAAAAATGAAGACAGAAACGAATGAAACTTTAAGAGGGGGGGGTGTACGTCGTAGGGGAGGGGTTTCGAGGGGGAGTGAGGGTGGGTGTAGCGGACACCCTCCCCCACCTGCGACTCTCTTAACAATCAAGCCTGAAATCATGCATCATCGTGATTTATAATTAGGGTTTTGATTATTAGCATTTTAAATTTCATTTACACTTTTTTTTTTTGCCTACAAGTAATAAATAAAATAGAAATTCCGATAATAACAACAACAACAAACAACAAAAATGCACTTTTATGTAACTTATTTAAAGAAAGACTTAGTATGCTAGAGAGGCAACGTAGAGCAACAAGGATGATTTCTGGGTTTGAGGGTAAGAGCTATGAGGAGAGGCTGAAGGAGTTAGGAATGTTTTCTGTAGAAAGGCGATTTCTCAGAGGGGACATGATACAAGTCTACAAAATATTTACATCTATTGATAACATAGAGACCAATAAATTTTTCATAGTAGAACAGGGAGACCAGGGGGCATAATAAGAAATTAAGAAGAAAGCATGCATCCTTGATATAAGAAAGCATGCATTCAGTAATAGGGTTGTTAATTGTTGGAATAGTCTGCAGAGGAGGTTGTTGATGTGATTCGATTGCTACATTTAAGAACGGTTTAGATTCGTTATGGATGGGTTGGGTATCATATAATATATGGACAAGCCAAATTGGCGGTTTTTAGTTATATGCAGTTATTGTAGAATGGATGTGGTGACCATAACTTAGTTCGTTAATGCATGTGGATGGGTTGGGTATCATATTTATATATCATTAGTTTGTGAATACGCCAAATCTGGTGGGGATTGTAGTTACGAACAAAAATTGACCAAGCCTCTAGGTGCTTGTGGATTTGCATAGCGCATGGTTTGGGTAGTGGTTGACTGGGCAGTCTCGATAGGCCCAGTGTGGCTTTTTACTGTCTCTATATTCCTAATGTCCTAAATGTCCTATAATTTGGCAACCCTCTATATTTTTGCCTATTACATGAGAGACATTTACCGGTATTTATCCTTTTTTAATGTCAGCCGCATCTGTTCTCTAGAATTCCTTCTACCAATCTGCCTTCCTCATAATGCTCTGTGATTGGTGGCAATTATATATATATATATATAATATATAGTATATATATATAATATTATATAATATATATAATATATATATATATATATATATATATATAATATATATAATATATATATATATATATTAATATATATAAATATATTTAACTTTGTCCTTTAAAGGAAGTTAATCGTATATATCGCACGAACTATGTATCGATGTTTTTCGATTAATTTCAAGGCATAGAGCGTCAGAGTTACAAAAAACATTTTTTTTACTAAGGAATACCCAAGGGTAAAAAGAAAGATGGAAAGAAAAAAAAATAAAATAAAATTAAAAATTAAAATTAAAATGCAGCTTCTGGCAACTCTGCGCTTTTCTATTGGCGTTTTAAGCTAACACGTGAACATCCGCTGCGTTTTCAACGCGTAAGTGTTCGGGATTATATGTGCTTTTTATGTATCTTTTAAAGGAGTAAGTGCATATATATATATATATATATATATATATATATTATATATATATATATATATATAATTATATATATATAATATAATAGAAATATATATATATATATAGTATATATATTATATGCAGCATCCCGAAAGTCATGCATGTAACTAATAAACTATAACAGCTACAGGAAAATAAATAACTTTTTGATTTAAGCAAGCAAACTTTCATCGATGAAACTAAATTTTTAATTTTAATTTATTCACAATTGTTATTATAAACCTTAATATTGAGTATACATCTTAAGGTCTGGCAAGCGTATCGCTCTCATCAACTCCATTCCTGCAGTTTATACGAGACAAGAGTTACCAATAGTGTTTTGTTTTATTGCTCTGGAGAAAATGTTATTTTTTTTCCTTTTTCCTTTTAGGGGGTTCGAGCCGAGGAGGGGACAAGAGGGGGGAACCGAAGTCCCCGTGCGTCCCGGTTAGGCCGAGAAACCCGACTCTGTCCATCTTTAATTTTTTTACCCGTGGGGTATCCTTTGGTTAAAAAAGAAAAAAATCAACATTGGCACTTTAGCGTGCTCCCTCGAGTAGTAAAATGAGCTTCCTTCATATCTAAAAAACGTATTTTCCCACATTTTTAAACAATTTAAAATTTTTAAAAAGCGTTATTTTTTTTTTTTTTATTATTCCATGGGTAAAATGTCTCCTGATTAATAAAATTAAATTTATTTTCGGGCTAGCTTGTTATAGTTTTTTATTTACATGCATGTGTCTTTCGGGGATTTTTAACCATTATATATATATATATATTATATATATTTATATATATATATATATATATATATATATATATATATTATAATATATATATATATATATATATATATATATATATATATATATATATATACCTTTTAGAAAGGATGTTCCAACATAAAAATACAGATATCGAAATATTGCTGAACACTAATCGTCTAACCATGCACTGTGCGTGTTACTTAAACTCCAATATGAAGAAGGAAAAGTTGGCCACATGTTTCTTTATTATATCAATGTTAATTTTATATGTTAATTTTTGTTTAATTTTTTTTTGTTATTTATTTTTAAGGGGTCGAGCCGGACGGTGGGACCCCGTCATCCCCCCTGAGGCCCGAAGAGACCCTGACTCTTTGACATCTTGGCGATTTAATCCCTTTGGTATTCCTTTAGTTTAAAAAAAAGAAAAAACTGTTATTTGGCAACTTGTCGCTCTAATTGCCCTTGAAATAGTGGAAAAAATCGAATTAGCATCGCTCTTTCGATATATATCGGTTAACATCCTTTTAACAGGGAAAGGTTCCTATAATATATATATATATAATATATATATTAATATATATATAATATATATATATATAATAATATATATATATATTATAATATATATATATATATATAATATAGGTGTAATTGGTAGAGCGACAACTATGCATCAATCATATCTCAAACAACTCATAGGCCACCAGGGATAAAGATACATTTCTGAATGCTGGTTCCAATTTTAAGGGAAAATGTTTAAAAAAAAAAAAAAGAAAAAATCATCAAAAACTAAATAGCTACAGGGGAAAAAAATACATTTTTGGAATCCTGGTAAAATTTTAGATAGGAAAAATGTAAAAAAAATAAAAAAATAAAAAATATTTAATATAATTATATATAGTAATATGATTAGAGAGCTATTTAGAGACCTTTATTGGTTTACTCGTTAAAATAATAGACTTTCTATTAAATTTGCTTTTTTTTTCTTTTACTAAAGAATACCGCAAGGGTATACCGCACCGATGGAGTCGGGGTCTCTCAGCCTTCCTGGGAACTACGGGTAGGACTAATTTCCCACCCTCCGGGGAGGGTCCTTCCGGAACCCCCGCTCTTTGGTATTGGTGTCGCGGGGGTTCGTCGCCTCCCTACGGGTATGGAACGTCCCCCCTATGTTCGCCGTCGGCTCGTAGCCCGCCTAGTTGTGCGTATAAAGCAAAATTCTTAATAGAAGTCTATTATTTAACGAGGAAACCAATAAAAGGTCTCTAAATAGGCCTTCTAATCATATTACTTTATCATTATTAGAATATTTTTTTTTTTTTTAATTTTCTTATGTGAAATTTACAGGATTCCAAAAATGTATTCCTTTTCGCTGTAGCTATTGTAGTTTTTGAGATATACATTTTTTTATTATTTTTATTTATTTTTTTATTTTTTTTTTTTATACATTCCGGGCAAACTTGGACCCAGCATTCAGCAATGTAATTCGTTTTAACTGTATCATTAAATAGTTTTTAAGATACATATGATACATATGACAGCTATAACAGACGCTGGCATATATATATATATTATATATTATTAATATATATATATATATATATATATATAAATTATATATATATATTATATATATACTATATATATATATATATATATATTTATATATTATTATTTATATATATTATATATATTATAATATATATATATAATACGGTATCATATATATATATAATATATAATATATATATATATAATTATTATATATATAGTATATATATATTATATATATTATATATATATAATATATATATTTTATATATATATATATATATATATATATATATATATATATATATTATATATATATATATTAATATATAATATATATAAGCCACTACATAACAACGCATGACATAGCACACACTGACATTTTTGAATCATGATTTTAATAATTGACTATTATTTTATTATTATTTATTATTATTATTATTATTATTATATTATTATTATTAAACTAATATAATAATTATTTCTTTGTATTTTGGGTGGTCGCGGGGGTTCCTCCCGCCCCTCCCTACGTGGGTATGGAAAATCGTTCCCCTATGTTCCCGTCGGTTCGAGCCCCATGTGCTGTATAAAGCATAAATTTGAAAATAGAAAGTCTATTTATTTTAACGAGTAACCAATAAAAGGTCTCTAAATAGGCTCTCTAATCATATTACTATAATTATTAGCAATAATATTTTTATTTATTTTTTTATTTTTTTTACATTTTCTATCTAAAATTTTACCAGGATTCCAGCAATGTATTCCTTTTCCCTGTGGCTATTGTAGTTTTTGAGATATTTATTTTTTTTTTTTTTTTTTTTTTTTTTTTTTTTTTTTTTTTTTTTTTTTTACATTTCTCCAGGGGCAAAACTTTGACGCAGGCAATTCCAGCAATGTATTCCGGTTTTATCTGTAAGCATTAATAGTTTTTTAAGATACATATTACGGACCAATCGAAATTGATGGCCATATATAATAATAATACTATATATAATAATAATAATAATAATATAATAATAATCAATAATCATATAATAATAATAAATATAATATAATAAATAAAATAATAATAATAAACTTTAGTGGAGGAGTGGCATGGAATGAAATTTACCAGGCGATGAGATTTCTTTTTTTGAAATTGTCCAGCAGTGATGCAAATTGACAGGTATTTTAACCCTTTTGGCGGTTATTTTCAAGGTAATTGAGGGGTATTTGAAGGTATTATTGTTTGATAAAGGTATTTGGAGGTTAAATGAATACCATATAGAAAAAAGAAAAAACTTTCAGTAATATATTAAATTAATGTTGACTTGTTAAATTCAGAAAATTGAGATATTTTACAATAAAAATGTACGTCCTGTGTAAATAACATGTAAGACGTAGTTTATGTAAAACTTGGCAGGAAGGGTGAGTATCACGTGTCTTTTTCCCATCCTCTTCACCCTCCCCTCCCATCTTTCCCTCATTTCCTTTCCCCCCTGATGCAAAAAACTTTTTTTTTATATAATTAGAAGTAATTCCTC